>OMNO01065965.1:0-12066 GCA_900303215.1 Trachyrincus scabrus
TATAATACAAATAAATGTCCAGAAAACAGCCGTATGAACATAATCAACAGATTAGTATTGCGTCTTTTGCAATGTGTTTATCATGCATGTTCATATCGCGATGGCAATAAATATACAATATATCATGCAGCCCTAACACACACACACACACACACACACACACAACTTTACCATATAGGCCTGGTCCAGGGCCTGTTTTCTGTAGTCAAGCTCCTCTTCCAAATATCCTTTCTGCTTACAGAACATCTCCTACAGGGAGAACGGCAGAGTTACTCTTTCTGCTTACAGAACATCTCCTACAGGGAGCACGGCAGAGTTACTCTTTCTGCTTACAGAACATCTCCTACAGGGAGCACAGCAGAGTTACTCTTTCTGCTTACAGAACATCTCCTACAGGGAGAACAGCAGAGTTATTCTTTCTGCTTACAGAACATCTCCTACAGGGAGCACGGCAGAGTTACTCTTTCTGCTTACAGAACATCTCCTACAGGGAGCACAGCAGAGTTACTCTTTCTGCTTACAGAACATCTCCTACAGGGAGCACAGCAGAGTTACTCTTTCTGCTTACAGAACATCTCCTACAGGGAGCACAGCAGAGTTACTCTTTCTGCTTACAGAACATCTCCTACAGGGAGCACGGCAGAGTTACTCTTTCTGCTTACAGAACATCTCCTACAGGGAGCACAGCAGAGTTACTCTTTCTGCTTACAGAACATCTCCTACAGGGAGAACAGCAGAGCTTACTCTTAGAATATATTTTTAGTTTTAGTGTAATATACTAAATTACAACATTATTCATTCATAGTCATAACAGAGATTTATACTAATACATTCAAAGGGCCTCTAGTTTACCACCAAAATGTATCCCTTTGTGACATCACAAGGGGGAGTGTCTGCTCGGACACTGTGGTCCAACTGGCTGGAAGGAGTTGATTGGTGGACTGTATCAACTGGTAGGCTGGAGTTGATTTGTCCATCATACATCCGAGCAGACACTCCCCCTTGTGATATCACAAAGGCATACATTTTGAAATGGCTTGTAATGGCTCATCAACATGACACCTGGTGGTAACATGTCTTGCTTTGTACAATGTGCTGACATTGTGCTGTCTTTGTGCACACGTATCTACGGCTATTTCATAAAAGAAATACACAGTATGCTTTGTATTAATGCTTTCACAGCGTTAATCCTCTGCCGGGTAAAATTGACTCACCATTTCTATCTCTAAGTCCATCATTTTCTGGTGCAGCGCCGCTTCTGTACCTTCGATCTGCTGGATCCACTAGAGGGCGACAAACAGCAAGTCAACCCGGCATGGTGCAAAATATGTTTTCTAGTCAGCCACACTGCTCAATGCATTGGTCAGGTCTTACCTTTTCGGCTAGTGACAAAACAGTGCTAGCCTGAATAATGGCCACTTGTTCTTCATTACGCAGGTTCTGGAAAAAATGGGAAAGTTAGCATATTAATGAGTTTTAGTAAATGCATTATTTATAACAAAACACAAACAGCAACCAATGAACTTACTCCATTGTCTCCGAGAATATCGAGGAGTTTGATAAGATCAGGTATACACACGTCCTGCAGGAAACGGGAAAGGCAAGCAAATTGAGATCACAACAATATATATGACAAATGTTTTGCAGAAATGTAGTATAGTTTGGCAACAGTTGAGTAATAATGCATGCTTGGTACCTTGACTCCTTCCTTCATGCAGTAGATCTGCAGGGCGCTGACTCCTTCAGAGAACGGGTGCATCCTCAGATGGTTGAAGGGAGGGGAACGCCTCTCACGCTCCTGATGAAAAAAAAGAACGAAATATAATAATAATAATAATAACAACAGTTATTATGCACCCTTTTGTAATTGTACTTGTTTATTATTGTTATTCCGCCCATTTTCTGGTATGGCCATAACCATCCAGTCGCTTTTCATGAAACTTACCACAATGGTAGAGGGTGACTAAAGACGCCCAAAAAACTAAAGCAGAACCAACCTTGCAACGGTTGGGGGTGAAGGTTATAACTGCTCAAGTGAGATGAAGATTGAACAAACAACATGGTTGTTTGTTCAACCAATCAGAGGCTCAAATTGGTCCAATCAGGAGCCAAAAGGTGGGGTTAACTTAAGCCAATCATCATCAAAGTTAGTGTACTTAAAGAAGCATGGGTCAAGATTAATCAGTCAAAATGTTATCCCAACTGGACAATAAGGGGCGCTATAGCAATCGACTGAAAATGCTAATTATGGACACGCATATCTCCTGACCCCTTCGACCTACAGTCATGAAACCTTTCATGCATATGTCTCTCCTCACGATGAACACATGACGCCAATGAATACTGCAAGGGTGTGGCTTATTATATATATATATATAAGTATATATATAAACGCTTATATCAACATCAAGATGGACTCAATTAAAAGTTGTTCAGGACAAAAAAAATGTGTTGCTCGTTAACCGATCATTAATCGTGAACTAACCATTAACATATAAGAATAAATGTGCTATAAAAAATGGACGAAAGTATGTGACCCGTAAAAAAATTACCAATGTTTTGGGTTTTTGGCTGACATTTCAAGCCTCCAAACCTAATCGTTACGTTTCCGAAGGTATATTAAAATAGTTAAACACCTAAACCGTTTAAAATACAGCGTTGTCTGAGTTTTGTCATGTGCCGACTGGCCTGTGTGAGCATGCGCCCCCAGCATTATTAAATAAAACAGATTATTACTAGGGCTTTTATTAAAACTAACTAATGATATCAGCTATGAAAGCACTTGGTTACGATTAGCATACAGCAGGCTAACAGGCTAATCGGTTAGTTAAGAAATCTTGACAGCTCCGTCTGTCGTGCCGTTTCTCAAAGTGGTACAATGTACTAGCGAGTGTGGGGATTACCACCTGAGAAACATAATCTCAGTTGAGAGGAAAAGCTACTTCAGCTACTTGCTAAAAGCGTGGATGTATATGGCATATATAAGACATGTACATCCAACTAAAGTAAAATATGTTTCTCTGATAAATACAACACAGACGACTAAAACTTGGTGAGATATGTTGAATATAAAATGCTCTGGTCACAAGACCCTTGTCTATAATCAGAAGAATGAACATGAGCGATTTGACTGATGCTGATGTGTTTTGGGCAGACCTCCAGCTCCAGTATCCTGAACTCCAACAGTTCATTCTGGTCCCTGGAGTCTTGAAGCTCCTGCTGCAGCCGGCTGGAATCACCCTCCGTCCTCTCCACCTACACATGACAGAGAGAGAGAGAGAGAGAGAGAGAGAGAGAGGGAGAAAGTGAGAGAGAGAGAGGGACTTAGAGACAGACAATGACTTGGAGAGAGAGCAAAAAGTTAGAGAAAGACCCCTTTTACAAAAAGGAAAACCCAAACTAATAACGTCTAGTGTGAGCGTTTCAACAGCAGATCAAACAACTAAATGACTTGACTCTGACCTTGTCCAGAAGCTCCTGGTTCCGCCGTAAGAACAGCTGCTTCTCCTCCACCCATTTAGAGTCCTGAGGGCACAGGCATCGCTTAGCACTGCACATCAGATCACGATGATAATACTACAAACAAGGCATCATAGTTCTACATCGTTCTTGTTTACAATATAGACAATTCAAATAGGAAGAGACAATTGGTTGACTGGGGGAACTAAAAGTGTGACAGTGGATGTTTCCACCACTACCAATAAGTGGTCGTGCTGGAGCACAGGGGGTCCATGGCTGCGGTCAAATAGTCAAATTACGTCCTATGTCTTTTCCTAAACACTTTTCCTTGACCTCGATGGAAAACGTCATGAGGTCAAGGAAAAATGTGAAGGACTTAGGAAAAGACAAAAGAGAATCAGACTGCACTTACACTAGGCTACGTCATTATGCGACGGCGGGTGCTATGGACGTGGGTCTGCCGTGGTGGTGAAACTACAAAGTTCTGAAGATGGACTACTAAAAGTGCATCTTAGATACTTCGCCCGGTGCGTTCTTACTGTGTTGGTTCATACAGGCTTTATAAACCTGGACAACCCGGGGAAAAATGTGAATTCATTACCAAAGTTGGAATTGAAATAAAAAAGGAATATAGGCTACCAGTCACAAAAGTGAAAAGAAATGGTTGTCACATTGAGAATGGTTGCTCACGCTCACCCTCCTGTCCACTCATATTTATCGACATGAATCCCAATTAGTATGATTGTTTACATGATGATCTGCGTCCCTTGTCGGTAATGTTGATCGTTTGTTTTCGTCAACGGCCGAACGTTGCTTAAATGTTGCTGCCGCAAGGAATTGTGGGCCGGCATTATCTCCTATCCTTTCGTAAAGGATGGTCCAGTGTACCCTATGCTAAAGGAGATACGATAGGAAGCATTGAAGCACCTTTCCTTAGCATTTAGAGAATTCGACCAGCTCTTGATGATCAACCAGCATGATGGCTGCCACTTAGATACTTCCAGGTCATTCACTCAGTTAGGAACCTTCCCATGCAAAAAAGACTGTTCGACTGCAGCCCATATACGTCTTCATGAACGAGTTCATTTTGATATTGTTTATTCATCATTTTATCCAAGACAAAGCAGCATAGTGATTTTAGGGGCATACATACCTATGTTTTTCTTTGTGCACTCAATGTCGGTTTGTACATTTGTTAATTGTTCAAGGGTACGTTTGCTGTGTTGTGTAGCTGTGTGTGTGTGTGTGTGTGTGTGCCTATGTGTGTGTGGTAGGCATAGTACCTGTCCCTTTAGGTTCAGCTCGTTCTGCAAGTCCTCTATCTTGGCCTTGTACCGGAGAACATCAGCCTGAAGTTGCTCGTGGGCCTGAAAGGACAGAACAACAATACAGGAATAACGGAAATGATCAAACTTAATCAAACAATTGAAGAAAATTGACCATTGTGTTTGTGGCGATCATTTCAACGAGGACAACTATGCCAAGACTATACTTTAAAAAAGTGGTAATGTCGAAGATTTTCGTTTCATTCTCTTTGGCGGCACTTATGGTGATAAGCGGTAATTGCAGATGTGTTTTTGGACCTTAGTTCCCAGGGATCCAAACAGTGTCACCTGTGTGACGTTAGTCAGTCGGCAGTTGGTTTACCGGCAACGCTAGCAGAGACCGGAAAAACAGTACGGCCGCTTCACACACAAGTGGGTTGAAGAGCGGTCTGTTGCGTTAGCTCCGCCTACCCTCTCTGACGGAACAACCGCTGCTGGGTGATGGAAAACCCGCCACTAGCTGTGTGCCGCTTGTGATTCTTCCCGGGAATGTCACCACCGACACCCAGTTGGTAACATTCATAACCATATATCTATGTTCATAACACTGCAAACGCAAGGGCTGTCATCAGTGGTGCCATAGGCTCCATCACCATTGTGTTACCTCATTGGGCGATAGATAGTGACTTAACAGACATTTAGGTTTGTCGTCTAGCGGGTAGTAGCCTTTAGATGAAGCCCTTCATCTGTGCACCACTCAGCTCCATCCAAAGAACAGCGTCATGCAGCAGGACCGTCAACATCCACCTACAGCGCTCACCGTTCTGCACACTAGCCCACAGGAAACAGCTACGTGCAAGGGCTTAGCTATCTGGGAACTACCTTGCTTTTCCCCCAACATGGAATATGGCAACAATAAGTTTTTGTAATTTGTTTGAACTTATAAATACCTTTTAATACATTATCTGTAAAGCCCCAAGAGTGTGTGTGTGTGTGTGTGTGTGTGTGTGTGTTTTATATTATATTTCAGGCAACACAAGTGAGTAAGCTGATTCTTTTCCTCAAAAATGGAAGGTATTGTTCAGATGTAGTCACTAGTGAAAGTGACACGCATGGTTTGTCTCTACAGGCTAAGCCGTCACTGGCCGTCAATATGCTTATTAACCATGTGCTTTATGTTTGGGGGGTACCGAACAATGATTATTCATCACAGCCATTAGAATATGAGTGAAGTTTTGCTTTCAAATCTCCAGAGAGACTCGAGTCTCAAAGCACCGAGTCTCGAGTAAGTCAAGTCTCACAGCAGGCGAGTCCAAGTCAAGTCACAAGTCTTGTTTATCCCGACTCGAGTCTGAGTCCCCAGCTCTGCTGCTGACAGTGTATACACACCCACACTACACAAAACAACAAACAAGATGATGGATAGAGAAGTCAGGGTTGACACATTATTAAATCAATATGGGTTGCACCACGCAAACTAGTTGGTACGTTCGCTTAGTAACTACTAAATATTTACACCTACTCCTAAGCAGGTGTAAATTGCGGCAGTTGGTGACAAAACAAATCTACAAATTAAAAAACAACCAGAATCATGAACCATTTCGAGTGCTTCGAGCTGATATTTAATATTCGCTGTCAACGGCTGTTAAGGGACAGGCACCCCTTAGACATATATGACGACGTGGATATTTATGCTAGATTTAGGGTCGGACGAGATCAAATTATGTTAATTGCCGGTCTCCTCGCAAGCTACCTTGAGCATCAAACAATGTAAAGCGGAGCAAGAGTGCATTGCATTCCAGTATTTCCTGCCGTTAAACTGAGCTCCCGGATGGGCCGTCGACTCACGCAGTTTACGCACTGTGACTATAAATTAGGCTTCAGACTGTGGCTATGCTTCAACCACCAGTGAAACAGTGGAAGAAACAATCTGAATGTAGCTCATAATGATCATTTAATGAAGAACATTTTTGTATTTGTAAGATGCCAGTTTACTGCGTCATTTCACCTCACATGCAACATCCCTGTAGTTGTCGACGTTGAAGCGACAGTTAACTAACTTACGCATTACTAAATGATTACTAGCTAAGACATTACTTACTTACGTTAGTAAACTGCGCCTTTGAAACTACTAATTAACTTAGTAAGGACTTAGTACTCTACGCACAGACTTAGTAACAAACTTACACATAGCTGGTGCAACCCAGTCCAGGTCCCTATACTCTTCCATGGTGTTACCTTGGCCTCCGACTCCACATCCAGTAAGCCTCCCTTCTGCTCCTGCAGCAGCGCATATGCTCGCTGTAACGCCTGGTACTCCCTGGTCAACTGGCGAAACCGCAGCTCGGACTCCTCATTGGCCAGACCCTGGATGCACACGCACACACAAGCACACAAACGTACACACACACACACACACCAAAGCGAAACAAAGCATACAATCAAAATTGTACGCTTATGGTTCTACTGCGAAGCATTAACATCACACAGGAACAAGCAACATGAAAGCCCAGTTGGAAAGGTGAAGATGAGGGTTCTCCCTACCTGGTCCAGGTCTTCATCTGGGGTAGCAGGGGTCCTGTCCATCCTAAAAGAGGCCACCGAGGAGGTCTCAGAGTCCATGGACTCCTCGTCGTAGCCGAAGAAGGTGTCCACCACGATGTGCCTCTGTAAGAGAAAAAACGTGGAAATCAATTCGCTCAGATAGAAGCATATATATATATATATATATACACACACATTTTAAGTGGCTTAAACTGATCTAAACGTAACTTTTATTATTTTACTACTCGCATGGGGCACCATTTCCGTTAGGAAGAATATAACTAATATTAGGTATTAGATTATACTATAAAGATTAATTAACCTAGCCAATTTAATCAGAAGTTATTTGTCCAAGTCAGTGACTCTACGAGTCAACCATGAGCACTACTTTCTCCTTTGATTACAATGAAATGTATTAGCACAAATAAAGGGGGTGTGATTAACATGAAGACATGATGGGGAATAAATTAAGACAAACAAAACCATAAAAGCCTAACCTGATTGACCGTACTAGACCCTAACCTGATTGACCGTACTAGACCCTAACTTGATTGACCGTACTAGACCCTAACTTGATTGACCGTACTAAACTAAAGCCTGTTTGTGTTCTGGTGACAGTCTTTAGTCTCCTCACTCATCAGAGAGAGACATGAAAAAACATATCTTTTAAATTAACATGAAACATCTTTAAGCAGTTTTGTTCATTTTAGTTTGTGTATTAGTATTAGTAGTTTATAACACATTTGGATAGGATAGCCTACACATTGCATTGATTCGATTTAAAAACAAACAACAGTCCTTCTGTGGGCTTGTCTGGGATCCCTATCAGAAGGGTGGGCTGGCTTGGGACAACCAACCAACAGTCTTTAAATCCATAACTTGACCACTGCTAGCAAATTATCTTTCATCCATCAGCCTATTCTTAGACATATATTAGCCTAGCGATAAAGCTAACGAGTTATTAGCGATTATTTGCAGTTAGTGGAAGAGAATTACAGAACCTCTGCATTTGTTAGTCCTCTGCATTTGTGTTGTACTTAGAAAGAATAGGCATCAAAACAGAAGGTTTCACCTTCTCTCTCTGCACCCGCCTGACGGACGAGTGGGCCTGAAATTAGAGTCGCAGGCAAACTTAATGTCCAGCCCTGATTACCTTTATTGGCCTGGAACTTCGTTTATGCCTCTTCTTTCTTAGAAGTTTTTCTCTATCCTGGGAAAAATCACAAACAACATGGGTATTAGTGATGAAATAACATATTAATTGATCCATCTCGCATCCATCCAGCCACCTTTGTTCAATCTAACTCTCTTGCTATTGGTAGTTTTGATTAGCAGCATTTTGTTGTAATCCCCCACCCCCACGACCTTAACGAGAGGTCACTCATAACAAAGGAAGCTCGAATATACACCAATAACTCCAAATGTGTCTAACCCTAACCAACCCTAAGATGTATACTCACTCTAGTGAGCTCGTCAATCATGGTCTGCTGCTCCAGGACCTGCAGCTTGAAGAAGGCTATCTCCTGCTCGTCGTGGGCCTGGTCCAGGTCGTTCAGAGACTTGAGCTTCTTCAGCGGAGCGTGGGAGCTCATCTTTTCCTTCTGCGGAGACAGCATGTGACAGAACGTCTGCTGATAAAATACCAACTGTTGCTGTGTGATTTAGAAGGCACCTGTGATAGACACTGTAACTGTTCGCACCGCCGCTAATAATAAAAGCATATCTAAAAAAAGAAATGACTAACCTTGTGTTTGTGATTCAAAACTAGGCTGTGCAGCACTGTTTGTTTGTTTGTAGGTGCTGCAATTTTGATTGTATGCTTTGATAGCTATCAGACTCACTTGTACGTCTCTTTGGATAAAAGTGTGTGCTAAATGACTAAATGTAAAATGTAATGGGGGTCATCAAATGGGGGTCATCATTTAAAAATATATTTTAAGGGCTTTCTGCCTCTATAGACAGCAAAGAGAGAGAGGAAAGTGGGACAGAGAGGGAATAACATATAGGCATAGAAACCTGGAATCTAACCTTGGTCGCTGCTATATGGTTATACGGATATACTATATGGTTTGTGGACTAGCAGGTTGAGCAGCAGTAATAATTGTTAAACATGATGCCACCATGATCAATTATCTAAAGGAAACACTTTGCCATTTCAGAGTTTGTGGAACCACATATTAAAAAGCATAGTTTAATGATCAATGCTTATTACAAAAACTAAATTGATTCCTGAATTGATTATCATGGTATGATACTGGTATTGGTAGGGTAGCTACTGTCCAATTCAATCCAGATGAATATCCAAGTGACCATATAAAATCATTTCTCCCTTATAGCTATAAGTAACCACAGCAGAATGCTGGCTCCTCCACACACACACCATCTCCAGGTTCTCCTTCGCCAGGATCTTGGTCCTGTCCTCTAGTTTTTGGATGGCCTGGGTCAGGTCATCGTTCCTCTTGTTCAGCAGCTTGTTCCTGTCCAGCAGCGGCTTGCACTGTTTTTCTGACTCTCGCACTCGCTTCAGCTGGTAAAAGAGAAATTCAGTTTCAAGAGCTCAAAGCTTTTCACAATAAAGCTTTAATATTTAACAATGACCACATGCAGCATGAACAATATTGTTCCCAGTTCATGCTGTTCTAAAATGTTAATCAGGAAAACTGGATTTTAATGACTTTCATCTGTGTTCTAAATACAGCTGTATGTGCAAATTACAAATGGCGTCTTGTATGAAAGACGGTGATGATAAAGCAATTTTAGCAATAGTATAACTTTCATGGCCCATTAATCTGTAGCTAATTCATTCGAAAAAAAGAAAAGAAAAGTATAAATTGTCATTAGCCATGCTAAAAGCAACAACTAGATCCATGGATAAATAATTGCTCGTACCAACTCATTCCTCTCATCAACCAGGAGTGAGTTGCGGTCTTCCAGTTTGCGTATCGTTGAGTTGAGTTCAGCCACGCGACGCTGGTTTCTCCTCATGTCCTGGCGTGATGACAAGACATTTACATTCAGTCGTTTAGCAGATATAGAGCGAGACAAGGCAAGACCACCTGCCCCGGCATTACAGTGAGACAATATGCAGAATGATAACTCATTCCAATGGCATTTCATCTCTTAATTAGATGATAAATAGAAACGTTGACTAGGGCTATTTGGGCTGGACCGCAGCCATATGGCATAATCAGAAGACCCGTGGGCCCATTATTGTAATTGAAATGCATGTTATTCTCTGCGCCCAGCAGAGAACGACAAGATCAGTCACAAGATCAGTCACAAATATGGACAGCTCAAACTAACAGCTCTCTTTTTTTAAGAGAGCATACTGTGCCTGATGTTAGGATGTCGGTTAGGATTGTAAATAAAATAATACTTAACTTATCTCGTATTAATACTATTATTCCCAGACGGGAAATTACGGTGTCACAGCAGAAACTACTAGCCTCGCACAGCAAGACCACATGTGCTTGGCTCGTTAGGTCTGGAAAGTCTTTCTTGAGGGGCATCATCGGTCAACCTTATTTTGCAGCCGATTGAATGAGCTTCAAACAGTCAGAATCTGGATGACGTATATTGAAGTGACGAATTTCCAAAGTAAACACCATTAGTGAACCATTTTCATTGAAGTAAAAACTTATTGTGTTCAAATAAAACTAACTGGCCGACTGAATGTCGGCTGGTTCCAGACTAATATCTTGAGGAAAAACCGGAGGTGAGCTCGCAAGATTTAGGCTGGCTTCGCGAGGCTAAGAAAGTACAGGAGAGTAAGAATTTCATTTATTTTAAGAATAAAAACGACCAAAAATCATTGGAATTCTTCTGAAAATAGTGTCAGCTGCTTGGGTATAGCCTTTAGCACCAAATTACCCTGTGTTAGTGAACTCAAATTCGAACCCTGAATTTTTAAAAAGGAAGGAAGGGGGGGGGTTGCTATTACCATGGTTACGGCCCACGTGATACTTTTTTTTTTTAGCTAGTATGCTTGTCGTTGAGCTAGTACGCATCAACATTAACCTCTCCCCAGGCGGAGCTCCACACATCCACACAGACCATAACGTCAGCCTACCGGGACCGTACCCTCTCAGCATCTGCTTCACTGCGTCACGAAAAGAACAGGATTGGAGTTCGGAGCAGTAGAACGTTCACAAACCGGTCGGCAACATAGGATTTTAGTGTACTGCACTATAGTGTCGTGCAGTGGAGCATTGGAGAGAGTGCACTTGGCCTTACTGGACTGCCGCAGTGCTCGGCCCCGTCCCCTGCCCCTGCCCTGCCGGGGATCTCTCGCTTGGGGCTCCCCAGGCCACACTCAACCTCCTTGGCCAGGAACAGCTGCTCATCCAGGGCGTCTTTCTGTAGCTGCAGCTTCTGCAGGTAGCCTGCTGTGGACTCCAGCTCCTTCTCCAGGGAGAAAATGGTGCGATCTTTGGACTTGATTTCATCCACCTGCGTTGGGGAGAAAATGATCCATTTATTCATGTATTCATTTGATTTAATCGCTTGACTGTCAGGGGGGTCATTGTGGAGTGTGTGTACTGTGTAGATGATAATATAGCATAATTCAACACTTTAACTTAATTAACTGACAAATGTCTAATATTGTTGAGATTAAAGTAAGGATACAATGTGAGAATGTAATTTGTGCTATATTGTCACTCAAATGTTGACAATTATATGTGTGTGTGTGTGTGTGTGTGTGTGTGTGTGTGTGTGTGTGTGTGTGTGTGTGTGTGTGTGTGTGTGTGTGTGTGCGTGCACATTGCATGTGTATGTGTGCTAGAAAGACAGGACCTGC
>OMNO01065966.1:0-10014 GCA_900303215.1 Trachyrincus scabrus
TTGTCGTGTATAGACGTATAGTACAATTATTAGCCGAGCAGTTCCTGCCCTTTGGAGGAATAGACCGTGAACTACTGATTATTGTAGGAGGAGATTATGAAAGTGTATAATATGCCTACACGTAGGCCTAACCCAATATGGTTGGATAATCTAAAATGCAGCAGGTCACACCGTTTAATAAGATATAATCTTATATAGAATCCTCACATCTGTTCCTTACCAGGAGAACGATCCAGTGGAGGCAGGTTGTGGAGAGGAGGAGGGGGAGCAGGAAGATCTCCAAAGTTCAGAGAAGGAGGAAGAAGTGACAGCCAAACCAGGGCTAGATGATGCTGCGATCCAGCCACCATCGGAAAGCCCCCAACAGCTGCAGCAGTATTGTGGTGCAGGTGTGGTTCATTTCAATATTGCCAACATTGCATGTGTGACTTCTGATGCTAGTGGTGCTAATAGTGATGCTATGCTCACCCTCATCCTCCCATGCTTAGGTGCGTCGGTGCAAGATTCTCTGCCCAGGACGAGATCACTTCCTGCCCACGACGGCTCGCCCTCACACCCTACGAGCGCCCAGCCAGGAGACAGCACTGCCACACCCGAGACGCCGCAAAGAGATGCGCATGTAAGTGTGTGTGTGCTATGTGTACTGAATTATATGGTATACACTTGGCCTCAACAACGTGTTGCAAATGCAGTATACGTAACACCGGCTCCTGAGCCAGACACTAGGTGGTCCGAGGGAGCGGATTTATGTGAGCACCTGCAGGGTGCGAGGTTGAAAAACGGGGGCATTTCTGGGGCGTTTTTGGGTTATCCCATTGGAAACTGCAAATTGTTCGAAAGAGAATAATATTCTGAACTTGCCGATCGGTGCAGAGCCAAAGAAATGATTACCGGTGTAGTTCGTGCCTCTGTCCTTCGCAATTTGCTTGATTGTCATTTCAGGGACCCAGCTGTTTGATCAAAAGATTTTCTGTGAGAGAAAGTCTCGAAAAAGTAGACAAAAGCAGACTTTCAACACAGTTTGCTGCTGCCGGAGGCACATGCATTTTCCTCTCTGTCAACTGACACAGCATTCAACGCTGCTGTGACAGCAGGGGCAGGCAGCCAATCGTAACTCAGGTAGGGCCAATTTGGCCGCCCGATAGGGTCTATATAAAACAAATAACATCTACAAAAAACTGATTTTGGACAGTGGCTGGCCATGCAATATCTCTTGGCGCCCCAAGCCTACTTCCTTGTGTAGAGGGGCAGTAGCCTATGGGCTTGACCAATAGCCACTATATTTTGTATGATTGAATGGTAACACCCACATTCAAAAAACACTTTTAAGAGTGTTTTCAACACAAAATAAATGTTTTTTTGAATTTTTACATTTTGTTTTTATACATTTTTTTAAATACTTTTTTATTCAAAAACAATGTTTGGGAGCCAATCAGAGCCAGTATGTCCAGTATGTACCAATGCCATGTTATTGCTTGGCAGTCAACAAATATTTTAAGGCGATGGCTTCCACAGATATAAACTCTATATATGTATATATGTTACAGAATAACCACAAACAAGCTCTGTGGTAACACTTATGGTAACATCCATTTAACATCCATCAAAATACATATCTTATTACCTGTCAGGCTCTTTCTCCTCCTCCTCCTCCTATCCCCTGCCTAGACCAGGATGAGACGCAGTACCATGCTTCCTCAGTCTTAAGCAGTAAGTTCTGCTTTCCATTGAGTTTCTATATGCATTTAAGCAACTGTGTGTGTTTGTGTGCACGGGCGGATGGGTGAGAGACTGCAATGAACCCTGTCGTCCTGCTCTACGTGTGGTCAGCTAACAATAGAGTAACGTTTCTCCAATAGGCCTTGTTAACCTAGCGGCCATCTTGGTTCTAAACGGTAGATGCTCACTGCACAGTCATTGCAATTTTGTGCGGCAACAATGATTTGAATGTGTTAAAAGAAGTTGTGTTAATTTCCTTGGAGACGTAGTGTGCAGGGGAGAAGTGGGCCTGCCCCTGGGCGGGGCAGCGGAACGAGAGATGAACGGAGGACTCAACGGCGGAGTGTGAGTATCGCTTTCAGTTATAAAAGAGAGATGGAAGGACAGAGAACACAATGTTGAAATAAAAGAAGGGGCCTGTGTTGTGACGATGGACTAATCAAGATTATGACCTCCCTTGCATTTAGTCCGTTGAAGTCCGAGGGGGTCGGCCTGAGTCCCGTGGACTGGACAGTGTCCGATGTGGCCAATTATTTTGCAGCAGTCGGGTTTCCTGAACAGGCAGTTGCCTTCAAGGCTCAGGTAGGGCTGTAACACCTCAAACAACCACAGGAGGGCAACAAACACAACAGAATAATATGATGGAGACTATTTTATTTTGATTTATCTCAACATCTCTCACTCTCCAATAGGAAATCGATGGTAAGTCCCTTCTGCTGATGCAGCGTAACGACGTTCTGACTGGACTGTCGATTAGGCTCGGCCCAGCACTCAAGATCTATGAGCGTCACGTGAAAGCTCTGCAAAAAACACATTTTGAAGATGATGACTGCTGACTCCAAAAGGACTGAGAAGCACTGAGAGGTGTAACACTTTGAGTCTTAGCCTGAAGCTCAAGTCCTTACCACGTGGCACAAAGCACACATTCAAAAGATTCAAAATATCTCCAATATACTGTGCACTTTACTGTTTCCTGACATATTTTATACACGTTTTTATTTAAAAAGGTACTGTTATATCTGTATAATAATAATAATAATACATTAATCTTGTATAGCGCTTTTCTAAATACTGAAAGACACTTCACAGAGTGAACACACAGGGTAAAATCATTTAATATGTACATATATAAATAAAAGACCGTTAAAAACTAGAGGAATCATGGAGGGAGGGGAGAGAGGGCAAGGTTAACTAATGAACGCAAGCTTGAAAAGGTGGATTTTGAGGAGGTGAGCATGCGGGCAGCAGGAGTTCTGGACGTGTTGGAGTTTACTGAGGATGTTGTTAGGTGAACTGTAGAGGATGCTGTTGCAGTAATGGAGTCTGGAAGTTATGAGGGCATGGATGAGTGTTTCTGCAGCGACAAAGGACAGGGAGGGCCGGTGGCGGGCAATGTTCCTGAGGTGGAAGAAGGCAGTTTTTGAGTATTTGTATGATTACCAGTGTACTGTGAGGAACTATGACGTTTGTGTGTTATGAATGTGTGTGTGCGTGTGTGCGCGCGCATGTGTGTGTGTGTGTGTGTGTGTGTGTGTGTGTATATATTGGACTAGTAGCAACACCATTGGATTTTACTACATGTGTTATTGCAATACATATTCCATGACACCTAAAATACATTCTAGTAGATTAGAATGACTAAACTCTGCAGTTACGCGGTTATGTAGAGTTCATTCATAAATTGTATAAATTGTTGTAATGAGGTAACTAGCTTTATACCAGCCACATGTAACATATGAGTTATTTTACTAGCAGGATACTAGTGTAGTGTTATACGTAGGCCTACACCCTTAAATTATGAAGTATGTTCCTACCAACTGTCTCCAGATATGACTTGACATGCTTGGCCTACTGCTGCTTAAATACGGCATCGCTTAAGTCCACTGAGATAACGTGCACCAGCTTATGACAAGCTGAACATTACATGAAGTTGTGCAATTTAACAGAATACACATAATGTAAATAGATATCCACACCATTTGATAACTTACATTTGTAATATTCCTGCAATATCACCCTACAAGCAGGGTGAAAGTCAAGTCAGTCAAAAGTCATATCACCAGATCACCAGCATTTTGAATTGTGACTGAATTGGTAATCCAGAGAAACTTTACAAACCAAAATGATGTCACTCAACCATTGGCCAGGTTGTTTTCATACATTCACAAGGGTTAGGGCCATAACTCATAATAACATGAAGTCATACTTGTCGTTTTGTGAACATTGACTTAAATGTGCTGTAGGTAAGATTTAACGATCAGCAATTGATTTATTATTATATTTTTTCATATACCATAGGTGCCACAGAATATTAATTGAATCGATAATCTGTTAATCGCAATGAATAATTGCAATCACAATATTTGACGTTTTTTGGGTTGTTTAATTTCTAAATCTTGCTCTCTTTTGCTCTCTCTCTTTACAACTCTGGAATCTTACCTACAGCAGCTATAATCTCAATCCGCAAGCCTTGTTTGTACCCGTCATATGACAAACAGTTTGGATCGCGCCTTCACTAACGGGCCATTCATTGGTCCCTATTTCCTTCCGTTACATGAACACATGATGAGCGTTCAGCAAAGCGCTGGATGCTAGGTTGGGCGTTCCTAATGCTGTACGGACAAGGACATATATTATATAGCTCAAGAGACACTGACAATTCGTTTTTCCTTTTTTTTCCTTTTTTTTTGGATGATTGGATTGTTTGTTAAGATTCCATTGGTTTAGAACGTCAAACAAAACTGTAATCTGATTGGACGTGCTTCGAGAGGTCAGCGTCAACCCGGGGTCAAATTTTAAATTGTTTGAACTTTTAGTGCAGCGGCAAGGTGGAAAATCTGAGCTCTGAGCTCTCCACGCCCAGGGTAGCGCTATCACTAGGTTGGGCTTCAACTCTTTCGGCTGAGGAACCAGGGGCCGGCCCCAGGTCTCTTCAGTCACTTTGTTTAGTGTGAGACGAGAACATGTATGTTTTCAGTGTCCATGGGGAAACTTCATGTAGTCTTTGTTTGCTTGTTACCTGGTATGAACAATGTATGAACAATCTTTCTAATAAAAAATATAAATCATGCCTCTCGTTCTGTAAAGGGTGGCTGTGTCTACAATCATCAGTGAATCTCAGCCATCGGACTGGGAACACACATTCATGCACCACCAGTGCTAGACACACCCACCTTGTTGATAGACCTACCTGTAAAACAGGGAAACCTAGTCCCATCGTTACCTGGTTGCTTGGGTCCTGCCAGCCTTTTCCACAGCTACCAAGTATGTCATCTGATCTGCGTAAAGAAATCTACTGTGTATAATATAAACACACACATGCACAAACACACACACAGTTCTGCATTTAAATTTTAATGAATATGCACAACTCCTATTATCTATCATACTTATTATTATTTACTTATTATCCCTACTCAACTCCTCCTTCATACTTTATGCTAGAACAATTTTATAAACTACCTTACTATCCAAACTTTTATGGAATGACTCAAGACTTATATCATATTTATACTTTTTAAGTATTTAAATTTTAAACTCTTAAACTCCCACATACACACATGGATTGTTCTGTGTTCTAGAATTATTAGTGTACAAAATATAACCGATCAAAATCTACACCACAATATTTAGACCCCATAGACATACAGTATATATCAAATGTTGAGCTCCTCGCGGTTATTGCTCATCTCAATTTTCTAATCAATGTTGTTTATACTTTTTACAAGAGATAACTTTAAATGTTCTCCACATACACACACATTGAAATCTAAAAATCAGTTTAGAACTAAACAGCTGTTAATAATTATCTCACAACTAGACTATTAATATTCTTCCCAAACTTCCATACTAAACTCCTCCTTCATACTTTAACTTCAAACTTTACTTACTACCTTACGATCCAAACTTCTATATAATATATAATAATAACTTCTATATAATAACTTCTACTTTTTTAATTATTAGACCTTTAAACCAAGAACACCCTAGACCACCCAACCACCTAGAACACCATACAAACCATCTAGAACAGGGGTCCTCAAACCCGGGACTCCGGTCCGGATTCGGACCGAACCACAACTGTCTCCGGACTCTGAGCAAATTATACTTTTCATGTACTTTCTGCGAGACATCGCCGCGACGCAACGCGTCAAAATTCTCCGTAAGTAAAACTTAAAGTAAATCTCCGCTTCCTCCACTGGAACGCGCGCTCCGCATGTCCGGAGCTCCGCATGTAGTTATAATATACTAGGCCTACATTTTTTTTCCCGAGGACACAATGCAAATCCAGCGTAATTCAGGAAATGTCCTGAATATAAATAAATACATGTAAATATCATAGGATATGATTTTCCATAGAACCAATGTTCTATGTATTTGTCTTGTCTATTTTCCTCAGTCTGTGTTTTAGGTCTGGAGGTCATGATGACAGAGAAGATAATTGAAAAATATCAGAGCCTACTAAATAGATAAATAAACTACTGGCAGTTATTAATGGTAAAAACAAGAAACAAGGTTTTTTTGACAGTAAAGGAAATACGTCTTTTTGGATTAAGAAAATGCAGCGAATGAGATAAAAACATGATTCAAAAGATAATTCACCATCTTAGTGCACATCGTAATGACTTTATGTATGTAATTCACTGTGTATGGCTACTTATTGTATGCTTTTTTTTTCATGAAGAGCCAGAATTATTTGATGCACAGTATTACATATATTTAACAAAAAGTTTAAATCATGCAAATAAAGACTAAAAAACGGTGTATATTTATTTATGTGTGTATTGTGTTTTCAATTAATAGATTTGTAATTCATCTAATGAACTACCCACACAATTGTAATGCAATACATTTAATTAATTGGTCGATATTTGTCGGTCACATATGTTCTGCAAAGAGGAAATGGAACCTCTGTCTAATGAAACTCTACTAATCTTACACAAATACACATACTGAAATGATTTAATAGGCTAATTAGTAGGCTATTAGAGGCAGTGCATATATGTAGGCCCTACAATTCAAGTAGTCCTTCTCTAAATAAGATATGTATTATACTTACGTATTATATATCGTAATGTGTTTATTGGAGAAGCCCATATGTACATGTTTTACGTATTATATATCGTAATGTGTTTATTGGAGAAGCCCATATGTGCATGTTATTCGATGCATGTATATATGTATAGAGTAGGTGTAGGCTGGTGGCTGGCAGGACGGAACTGATATCCGCCGTCGTTGTTTCACTTAGGAACGGCTCCGTTGTTGGTTTCCGTTCCAGGGCGGAAGTGGGTTCATGTAGTTTCTGGAGGTGACCGAATGGCAGACAGCGATATAACTGTATAAATATATATATATATCCTAACCGGGTAGACGCCCTACACCTGCGTTATTTGTTTCGGTGGTCTGCACTGCCAGACAATAAAACATGGGAACTCACCTTTCGAGACGGTATATCACCGAAAGGGATACCGAGCCAGACCCAGCCAAGAAATACGAGTTCGACCCCCTTTACGGCTTTCCTGAAAGAAAGGAAAGAGGTATGTGTTGTATTTTCGTGCAAAATATCATGTCGTGTCTGTTCTTGGTAGTGTTTGAAAATGACTTGTAACTAACACACATATATCCAAATCGGTTTGCGAAAGCATCAACGAGCTAGTGCCATTCATGTAATGCACCCATTGCTAATGTCATGTTGCTAACACTAATGCATGTTGTCTTCCCCTGGATGTTGTCACCAAATGTTAAATGGCCCCCAATCATGTGCTATTAACCATCAAACAATTCGTTTAAAAGCACTGTTCACACGTGCACCTGTTTGTGTTGAAGATGTCCGACTGACAGTCATGTTGTACCCCTTCACCAGAGATGGTGGCGACCCAGGAACAAATGAACTTGGCGCGTCTGCCGTTGGAGCAGAGGGACTACTGTGCACACTATCTCCTCAAATTCATGAAGTGCAGGAGAGATAACTGGCCCAACTTTTTCGCCTGCAGCCACGAAAAACATGACTGGGATTACTGCGAGCACCAGGAGTAAGTGAGATTGGAAAGGTTTGAGTCTAAGTGACACATGTTGGCATGGCATAGTATGCATGGCATAGTGTTTTTTACACAATTAGTTTAGCAAATATATTTCACAGTATCGGTACAGCTGGGCAATATTCAAAGGATTTGCCTGTAAACGTTGTCTGTCTGTAATGATGATTTGTAAGAGGAAGAGCAGGAAGATATCAGTTGAGATGAAAAGAGCCATTCTGAACGTCAACTTGGTCAGTTATTTATTTGGTATTAAGAAAATAAAACATACATCACATGAATAATCACCCTATGATCTTAAATTGATTAATTCAAAGTGTAGCCAAATTAAATGTAACGTGTATACTACGATATTTAGCATTCATCAAAATAGCAAAACTGAGGCCCACTTTGAGTTCATATTAGTTGGTCAATATTTGAACTCCTGATTGAGTATTGTAGGTGTGAAGTTTCCACACTGGCCAGAGATGACTAGACTCATGGGGACATGTACAATGGGAAATATAAGCAGACAATAGTTCCATGCAGTGTGGCTTAACCTGGAGTAATCCAACACTTTTGTACTCTCACATCCATTCTGTCCATAGCTATGTCATGCGTATGAAAGAGTACGAGAGAGAGCGGAGACTCCAGCTGAGGAAGAAGAGGATCGAGGGCCAAGCTATTGCTGCGTGATTAGGATCACAACTAACCCTCGGTTTTCTGTGTATATACCTGCTTCTGACCACAATAAACAGCCTGATTTGAGCTAAACGTGTCTCAATTCATCTTCATTGGGGTCCAGTACACTTAGTAGGCTGTACTTTCATAGCAAAAGGTTGACTAATATCTGATTAATATGACAAAAGGTCACATCACCATAAGATGACAGTATAAGATTTAACCAAATCTATGCAAGCAAATTACATGGCATTTTAGCCATATAACTGAATTAATTGAAATGAAAAGGTTCCTTCATGTGCACATTTAAGTAGCTGGTATTTGGTTTCGTGATAAAATATAGTCTGACTATCAAGTAGGCAGGATCAGGACACATAACATGCCAAATTGGCTAATATTGTCATTGTCTGCACTGGATTTGAAGGATCTACAGCGGTGAAATTATGTGATTGATATTGATCAATTGGGCAACATTTTGGTTATGATTTTTTTAATAAATTAAACCACAGACAAACAAAACCAAATGACAAGCATGAAGCTGATTTTCTATCAGGGGTTCATGAATACTAAAACAGAACATGTAAGGTTTTCTATCAAAGTATTAAGCTTAATGACAACCCAGAGTTAAAATGAATTAAAAGTAATGTTTTTACTTATTTCTGTCAATTGTTTAATTAGAATCCCAATAAAGTATTGGTAACAAGATGACCCCAGTTAAAACTCAGACCAAGTAGCAATAACCTGATTCAATTAACCTGATTTAATTAGGTGTCCAAAGGCAGAGACAAGAAGGAAACATTAGACAGACACAGGAAAGAACTAGAAAGGGGGCAGGGCTGAAATAATTCTAAAGAGAGTTAATAAGCTCCAGTGTAGCTGTGTTTTGTTTTTTTTGCTAGAAAGGAAAAGGAAACAGAATTCCCCAAAAGAAAGGGAATTTGATTTGAAACATGTACTTTGCTTTTATAAAAAGGGGAGGGGTTATGTAATGGGCTACAGAACGAAGGGCAGGATGGGAGAGCGGATAGGTGGGTAGTCACGGAACTCTTTGAGGTAGCTGCGGTGCTTTCCTTTAGCCCACACAGTCATCTGGATGAAGCCAACCACGGTGAAGAAGGCCACTGGCAGACACTGTGTCATCAATGTGAAGCCCAGCCATGAGCCAAGCTGAAGGGGGAGAAGACAAGAGATGACATTTTACTGGCAAACCTTCACCACCAGAGGGCAGCAGAGGAAACCAAGAAGGGTATCCAGTGTGTATCCTTCTCCAGCTGGATGCTGACATTTATTTAAATTGGACATAAATGTGTTGTACAAACCACAGAAAATTGGTAGCAGAAGGGAAGTCCTTATTAACTGAACCTCAAAATAAGCCTACATACAAGTAGACAAATAACATTGGCATGAATATTGTTCCAATAATGCAACAGGTAATGTCCTATTGCTCTACTAAAAAGGAAACAAGACATAACACTATTCAAATGTTCACTTGAAAAAATAATTGCCACTGAAATAATACTGAGGTAATGTTATGCATCTGTGTGTGTACTACATACACAGATGTCTTTTATAGTATCTAACAGACACAAATGCAGTGACA
>OMNO01065968.1:0-12016 GCA_900303215.1 Trachyrincus scabrus
TATGTATTCATTCATAAACTTTGATAGTAGTAGTAGTAGTAGTAGTAGCATTTACAAACAGCAGCTTAGCAGCTGCTGACTTGGGTCTTTGTGTGTGTGTGTGTGTGTGTTGGGGGTATGGGCATCTAGTGAGTAGAACACCCTAGCAACGACCAAGCAACACCCTAGCAACCACCTATTGTGTCAGACTGGGGGGAGGATGTGGGTGAGGTGTAGGCTGGATGCAGGATAGAATTGAATCAGTGGACTGGTCTGGTTCTACTTGTGTCCAGCACCGGCTGCGCCCAATTAAGGCAGATTGCAGCCGGGTGCTTTTGGCCTGTGTGCGTGTCTGTGAGGGGGGAAGCTGAGAGAGTGAGAGTTGACTATTTACTAGTTTTACTACCTCTATTTCTGCTCTGGGGTTTGCACGGCCCGGCAATAGGTGGCCCGGTGGTTGGGGACCCCTGATCTAGGATACCCTAGCCACCCTATCCTTAGTAACTACAGAGCTGCGTAAGCAATACTTCCGACTGCACGAAGCTAGCCCACTTCACATTTTCTACAGGAAATGTACTTTCTAGTTATAGTTATTATGGTCAAGACCGATGTACTTGAGCCGAGTTCCGTAAGCGCAGAGTTGCTCCACTCCACCACCGAAGAAGAAAACTCAGTAGACATGCATCGATCGGTAGTTACGAGTGTGTGAATCGCACATCCGAAACACCGTGAAATTTGTCTCAAAATTCAAAAGAGAAAAAGCAATTATCTCAAAACTACATCAATGAATCACTTGATCCACAAATGCAGATTCAACAGTTCACAAGCCAATTTTAGATTTGGCTTGTGTCTTATTGCAACGAATGCATATGGACATAGGAAAAATATACAAGACATAAGTTGAGTCCTATTAGTATTAATAATTATGAGACAAATCTCTCCATAGATAGCAGTCTAGTTGGAGTTACAGTAGCAGCAGTAGCAGGAATTTATGGATTTTATTCAAGACTCTGCCATCTTTCCTTTTCTTTTGCCAGTGTCATGGGAGATGATCAAGTAATTTAAGGTTAGTGTCCTATTTGGTGGAATGTATCGTTTATTTAACCTTGTTTCATTGCGGACATGCAAGTGTAGCTTAGTCGTTGAACATTTTTCCAACTTTCAATCTCACACCACACGATAGGCTACCTTGATTTTAACAACTTCCCGTTTTCGTTTAGTATAACGCCAGATATCAAATCAAAATGACTTGAAATCAAACGTCAAGCATTTTTTACGAACTTAAAATGAAGTTATATGAAAACTGATGTCATTGCATTTTATTGACTGCCCGTCAAGGTTTTCATCTAAAAGCCTGGACCAAACACAACATATAGTATACCTACATGGAGGGGTGGGATTTGAATGAACTTTTCCTTCTTTCACAGCTCTATAAAGGTTAAATATAATACAGTAAACCAACAGTAAACACTGTGTCGACTGTAGGCTATATATTCTGTTGTGTTGGGTAGTCAAGTTGAGAAGTCTCTCTCTATCTATCTATCTATCTATCTATCTATCTATGTCTGTCTGTCTGTCTAGCCAACTGTATGCAATGCAACATAGGCCTACTGTCAGTTCGATATAGAGTTACAGTGATGTAAATTAATTAGTGGAGTGGATAATTAATGTGCAGAATAAGGCACAATCTACAAATCTAAAAACTGTAACTGTTACAAGTTACCCAAGCTGAACTTTGTTTACATGAATTTAACATCATTAAATCACACATTTCAGTTAGTCAACCCTTCGTATCTCTGTTTAAAATATTTTCTGGTACACTGAAGTCAAAATTCAAAGTACTGTATGTGGGTAACATAAGACATATCGCAAGTCCAAAAAATTGTGTGTGTGTGTGTGTGTGTGTGCATGTTTTGTCCACAGTGTGTGTGATGGCGGAGCTCCCATCTGGACTTTTGGAGGTGTGTGTAGTGGTTGGAGCCTCAAGTGATAAGCTTTGCGAGATATACCAGGTAAACACACACACACTCACACATATACGCATATCTTATGTAACTAGCTAGCTAGCTAGGCCATGGAGACTTTGGCTTGATAGATGATATATATGTGTGAAATTTCACTATTAATGCTCAATGTAATACTTTCAGATGTACAAAGTTATCTTTGTTTTTAGACAACTAAACTAATTCTCGATAATATATCAGCTTCACCAGCATGGTAATCCCAAAGAACTCCCCCTGCTGGAAGCTGAGGTACTGCAGGTCCATGCCCCGCCCTTTGTTTCCATGGAGACCAACTCCAGCCAGGCGATTGGTCCAGCTTTCAGTCGCGTCCAGAGGAGGAGGAGCTTCATCAAGAAGGTACAAGATATAATTGTTTTAAACTACAAAACTGAACATTTATTTTGTTAGATTTTGACTTTACTGTTTTACATCCATTTCTCAAATTAGCGATTAAAAAAAATACATAAAATGTCTCAAACTATTAACTGTTATTTCATGCCATAGACTTTAATTGGAAATAATAACCAAAGCGACTGTTATTTATTTGTAGATTGTTTGTTAGCGAGACCTGACCTTGACCTTTTCTCTCAATTGCAGAAAAAACGAGATCGTCCCGCGGAGGCATTGGGTAACGGAGAATCGGCCAATCGCGTCGAAGGATCATCCACCACAGAGGACATCAGTGTTCCAAAGGACCTTGACCTCATCGCCCTCCCCCAGCTCTGTTTCCCCGGTAACACTTCCTACTTTAGCTAACAACCCAACCCTACCTCGCTGAAAATACTAAATATACTGGTTTCACAGTATTACAACAGAACCAGAATTACTTAGTTTAGTCAAATCTATTTATTTTGGTATAACTCTACTAAATTCCACTTACGCTGCTCTGTTTGCCATTTCCTTGTTTTGGTCAGGTGGTCTCCAGCTAGCCAATGAGCAAAGAGAAGACTCTTATCACTTCCTGGTCTTCACAGACCTGTTTGGGAATCGAACACACGGCGTGGTCGTACAACATCACAGATCTGTACAGGTACATTAACACAGGGGTTAATGAAAACATGTAAAGTCATGTTTGAACTTGCTAATTCAGTCTGGGATTATTAACTACATCTTATGTTAACTCCCTGTTAACATTTTGGCTGTGTTTTTAAGCTGTATCATGAAAGCAGTTCCCAGAACGGCCACAGGAGGAACTCCTCTCGCCTCTACGCTCCCTTCGCTATCTGCATCATCTCCAAGTTCCCTTACTACAATGCCCTGAGAGACTGCCTGTCCTGGTAAATAAATACATGAATGATTAAGAAAATGAAACATGATATACATTCAGTTCAGAGGCAGGCAGAAGGATGGTTTGATAGTTATTGCAATTGCTAATTTGCTAATATCTTCTTCAATATTTAACATTTAATTAGTACAAACCTATTTTTTAATATTTATTAATATTGAGTATATGTATACGCCTGTTTGTATCTATATTCATCTCTGTGTATTTATATTTATATTAATATTAATATTGTGTATGTATCTCCATCCTACCCATCTGTATGTATATTCACCTCTGTGTATTTTATATTTATATGAATATTGTGTATATGTATCTCTATACCCATTTAGTCTACTGGTCCAGGTGCGACTGGGCAGGCAGTCAGAGTTTGAGGAGACGGTGAAGGAGGTTTCTGCCAAGCTGTCCCTGGTCCCCCTACCTCCTCCTGGACAGCTACATGTGGTCAGACACCATTAATACACCTCCTTCTCTGTCTCTCCTCCTGTCTCTCCACTTGTCTCTCCATCACTTCCTCAACCTCTCCTGTCTTGTCCATTCAGTTTTCTTGTTTTGCCTGATTCATATTTGGCTACCCAGTGTCTGTCTGTCTGTGTGTTTCTATGCATGTGTGTGACTGTGTGTGTTTGTATGCTTGTCTGTGTGTCTGCGTGCATGCATGTGTTTCTGTGTGTCTGCATGCTTTTATGCGTGAACTTGTGTGAGCATTTGTCTGTGTGTGTGTGTGTGCAGTCTTTCAGTCTGCGTCCGCTCCAGATAGTCCTGCCTTCCAGGGAGTCGCAGGACAGACCCATTATCGACATCAACCTACACCTGCCTCTCCTCTGCTTCACACACACCACGCTGCTGCAGGTCAGCACACACAACCACACACACACACACACACACACACACACACACACATATGAAAAAACTGTTAAGATAGGGTTTTGGGCTGGCAAGAGTTTCTAAATGGGTACATTGGATAAACATACTTTCAAAAAGATTCAAAAGATCTAGCAAAGTGCGTTATTAGCATGTTAAGTTGTGTTATTATCGAATGTTTACATGATGAACACTACACACATGGCAGGATTTTAAACAAAACTATGCATGCTCACAATCTATACTTCCCTACAAAGGCAAAAGACCTTAACTCACCAGAGTGTCTAACTGAGAAAAATGACTTTAAAGTTTTACTGTTGCCCATCCAAATTCCCTTAGCTCATTAGAAATGTGGCAGTTGTTTGTCTTTTTATGATGTTATTTAATGTACACATTAATCCTGAGCTCAAACTTGACCTTTGACCCTTATTTGGAAGTTACAGTGTTTTGCCTTTGTATAATCTACAGAATAATAAGGGCTCATGCCAAAGCAACAGGCTGTAACTTCCATTTGATCTCACTTTGTTTATCACATTATGATAATAATAACATCTAGATTAAATCTAGTGGTATATAATGAGACTGTCCACTAATATAATATGAATGAGAATAAATAAATCAATTTGTAGTATCTTTAGAAACCCCCATTGATTGTACATTACCAAGTCGCACGTTTGTTGTAAAAATATATTCTTTCCTACCCCTTAAAATTGCAAGTTGTAACTAAAATCGTATTTTGCATTGTCAACAAGTGGCAAGTGTGAACAGTGGATAGGCTTCACATACAGCCCTCGGCTCGCACGGCGTTGAGCGGTCAGATAGGCGTTCACTTGCAGCAGAGCAAACTACAGGCTCCCTTTCACAGTCCCTATGCTATCTAATAAAATTTTGGACAGGAAAATATTTTTTTTTTCCTCTCTCCTCTCTTCCAAGTTCCAGCAAACACCCCCTACTATTTTTTTTTCAAGAAAACAACACAGTACACCCAGGATATTTATCCACATGATAAAGTAGGTCTTCATTGTTCCAAAAATTTAAATACACTAAATGGAGTTACAGCCTTTTGCCTTTGCACGTGTTATAGTTGTATAATTAGTCATATAATAGCAATAACGAATGGTTAGATTCATGCATTGCAAAAAAACACAATGACAAGAGTCATTGCTAACCCTGTCCTACAATCCCCCCCCTCCCCCACCCATCCATATGTAGGTCCTGTCCTGCCTCCTCCAAGAGGAGAGGGTGGTGCTGTTCTCCTCCGACTGGGCCAGACTCACTCTGGTAGCAGAGAGCCTACTGCTGTACCTGCAGGTACACACACACACACACACACACACCTGAGCAAGATGCCCTAAAATGTAAACGGCACTATAAGTTGGTTTTGATAAAAGTTAGTTCTCTAATTGTTATTGTTGATTCCCAAGGGGAGGTTAGTTTAAATCTACCCCCTGTTGCTGTCCCCAGCCTCTCTCCTGGCAGCAGCCCTATGTTCCTGTCCTGGCCAGAGGCATGTTGGACTTCCTTATGGCTCCCACCGCCTTCCTCATGGGCTGCCACATCAGCCATTTTGAAGAGGTCGCAGCAGTGAGTATTTCGTTTTTTGTCTTAAATTGTCGTTTCGGTTCACTGAAATGGTTATGATTGACTCATCCTAATTGTGATATATAATAGTTTGCCGCAACGGCGGCTCTTAGTTTACGCTTGAATTCCTCCTGCCTCACCCTAACTACCTTTTCTTCTTGTGTGTGTGTGTGTGTGTGTGTGTGTGTGTGTGTGTGTGTGTGTGTGTGTGTGTGTGTGTGTGTGTGTGTGTGTGTGTGTGTGTAAGAGAGAGAGAGAGAGAGGGAGAGCGAGAGAGAGAAAAAGAGGGAGGGAGATGAAGAAAGAGATATTTGGTTGTATGGCTTATCTGTTTGCTCTACAAAAAAAAAAACTGGGGTATCATTGGAAATCTTTGTTGCCATGACTACGACACGACTGTGCATATGTATGATTTCTGCCATGTAGTCGCAGAGGGGCCAATTATCTCCTGTGAACTAAACTACAAAATGACACGCTACCGACTGCACCGTGCATATATAGACACAACTCCAGAGGAGGGAGACATTACAACTTTTAGGGGGTTACTTTTGAAAAGATTATGAAGATATGTTGACCATCATAGAGATGAAAAGGAATTTGAGTCTTTTTTTTGTCGAGTCACATGATTCTCCCTGGCAAGAGAGGGCGATGTAGTTTCAGCCTGCATCTTGCCTTCCTCACCCTGCCTCTTCCCTTTAACCTTGGCCTGTACTAAAAACATCCCATTTGTTTTTCCAGATTTTTTTGACAGGTCTGAAATGGGGGCTCGATGATGCACTGGGGCCCCTGGAGCCATGACCCCGCCCCTAACACTATACAAACAATAGAGCACATCAGCATCAGTGGTTCTCCCGCTCAATCGTGAGTTACTAACTTAACGTTACATTTACTGCAGCCTACAGTTTGCTAGCTAGTTATGCCTTCGTCCCTCAAATGTATCAGAATTGATATCCATGGTGCAACGCCAACATGATTTTACATCATGTAGTAGGGATGGCTACCAAAATCTGGTATTATAAGGGCCCCGGGCCTAAATTATTATTAAGACCGTACTATTGATAATCCGATGTTACCGGTTCTTTTATCTGTACCTTTTAACGTTTTGGTGTTATTTATTATCACCTGCAGCCTCTCCTCTGCTGTGTCGTTGCTGACAGTCCCGACAGAGCAGAGGAGAGGCTGCAGCGTGACGGACGGTGTCACACAGAGAGCTGAGGAGAGGAGCTCCTCTACACTTGTTACTGTAAGTGCAATAAAAACCTTTGTGAGTAAAAAGCCAATACCTAACCAATATACCTGTTCAGCATAAACATGTAGAAAGCAATATTTTAATCTGCTCTGTCCGCAGTTGCTCATCCACCACCGCTGTTTTACACAAGCACAGCAGGCTGGTTAGTCTAACAGCTAATTGTGATGAACAAGCTAAAACAAAAGCTGTCTGTATGTAGCCGAACCGAGTGGGCCTGGTTTCAGCGCCTTCAGCATTTCAGAGCAGAGAATACTGCTTCTTTTTCATGATTTTGAAATCTAATTGTATATTGTATATAATTGTATATACTTGACGATTTTGGTTAATAACACATTTTTCTGTGTTGTGACAAACTGAGAACACATTTATTTTTACTTTACACAGACTTTAAGTCCCATGCACTGTCCTCCTATGGATGTATTATAAGAATTAGAATACATTATATAATGTATTATTAGTGTGTCAGATATTAGTGTATGCATGGTTTTGTATAGTAGGCCTATTTTAGAAAAAAGGAGATGGAGAGAATGAGAAAATTGAAAGAAGAAGAAAATATCTGTTGAGAAAAAAGAAAGAGAAAAATATGAAAATTCCCCAGAGAAAACAAGGACAAATAGGGAGACAAAAAAGATGGAGAGAATGGGAAAATCGAAAAAAGAGTGAGAGAAAAATGGAGAGAAAGAGAAAATCGAAAAAAAGAGTTAGAGAAAAGATGGAGAGAACAAGAACATCGAAAAAAGAGTGAGAGAAAAGATGGAGAGAACGAGAAAATCGAAAAAAAGAGTTAGAGAAAAGATGGAGAGAACAAGAACATCGAAAAAAGAGTGAGAGAAAAGATGGAGAGAACGAGAACATCGAAAAAATAGTGAGAGAATAAAGATGGAGAACGTGAAAATCGTTAAGATGTTTTTTTCTTGCTCTATTTTTGTGATTTTCTCATTCTCTCCATCTTTTTTCTCTGGGACTTGAACGTGGGTCTCCAGAGCTAATAACCAACAGCTCTCATTGCTGCGCCACTGGGAAATGGGCTGTGACCTGGTCGGAGGTTATAATTGACATTTGACAATTGACAATTCACATGACATGGTTTGGTTTCCAAAATTACATCATTACAATCGGTTTCCATGGAAACCGCCCTGGGTGGGACTTGAACCCAGGTTTGTTGTTGTTGATAACCAACATCTCTCTTCAAGGCGAGATGCCAGATGTGACCTGCTTGGAGGTTATAATAGACATTACAATTCACATAACATTGTTACATTTCCTACATGACAAAAATAAAAGGTTTCCATGGAGACTGCCCTCGCCTGACTTGAACCCAGGTCTCCAGAGCTGATAACCAACAGCTCTCTCCGTTGTGCCACCAAAACAGGAATCTATGATCTGATCGGTGGTTATAATTGTACAAAAATTTCTATTGTCTTTCGTTCCAGGCAAACTTCGCCGACTGCTAAATGGTGTATCCAATCAGAATGAATCTGCTTTGTGTCATACATTTGTTTTGCCAATAGCAGGCACCCAAAATGAAGCATGGCTAGGAAGTAAATAGACATGCACCAGATTTAGATATTAAAATAGATACATTTTCTTCACAGGAAGCGAAGCATGTGTTTGTGCCCTCAGCAACACAATGTAAATAACATCTCCTGGTAAAGTTGTTCCACATTGTGTCAGAGCACCACCTCATTTCATGCCTTGCTGCACATGGCCACTCTCACGCCCAGAGACAATAGCTGACGCAAATTCAGATGTTCAATTTTCTTAACTTCCACTCATCACTCAGACACCGTCGCATCTATTACGTAAAGAAAGATAGAAGAAGATGTGAACAGGCAAGTCCACACTATATAGTGCACCCACACAATCTTGATAGATATGAACAACATTGTGTATAAAACCACCTATCAGTTATTGTATAGCTTTTGAACATGAGAAATACTGGCAAAAACATAGGGATCAAATTAGGTTAGGTGAGGTCGATTTCATGGTGCGCTCCAAGGCTTCCTTTTATAGGAAAGTCAATAAACATAATGAAGTATGTTCATAAAAGTGGACTTTGTCCAACTGTAAAAGGCTTGCGCAGAGGAGAAAGGATTCTAGACACAACTTTCTGTAAAGTTTTGTATTGATTCATTTACACATGCCTATACTATATTTTCTCTTTATTTCATATGTCTGGGTTTATCTTGAAATAGCTACATCATATTTTAACATGATTTACATGAACATGATCAATTTACAGTATTAACAGGATGGACTTTCATGATTTTTGAGGATACCACTTAAGACTGAGCTCAATTAAGTGTTTTGATGTTATTAGAAAAAAATTAAATCTCAAATAAAAATATGTAAAAGGTAATTGGATAGGTTTATTCATATTGGATGCAAAAAGAAAGAATGAATCCAGCCCATCACAAGATGTCTTTGTCAAAGCATAAAATTAGTGCAGACAAAAGCTTTTATGAGGAATGGAAAAAAAGGAAATATAATACATTTAAATCAGTTCTTTGTAGAAAATTGTCCAGGAGAGCAATCTGCGAGCTGTGTTACCTCGTCCAAGGTCGTTTTTCAGGATCCTGAGGACCCCGGGGCCAATCCAACCCCAGGAGGAGATCCGCTCTAGCTATTCTACCACAAAACTAGCCTTGCGATGTAATCTTCCAATTACATCCTCCCCAAACACCACCACCTTCTCAGAAAAATCTGTTGACTATGATACATCCATCTGCCCCTTATATATACCACACTTGAATCTATCATACACCCGCCCTGGGGATCGAACTGTGGTCTCCAACAGGAAAGAGCTCTGTGCTTCCCAGTTTGCCAAGCAACCAGACTCCACCCCTAGGATCTTCCTACTACATACTCCTATAAGTAACCACTACGCTAGAAAAAAATTACCTACCACACACATTTAAATAAAGATACTTACCTCCAAAAAACCTAACTCTAAAACGAATATCAAACCCTAAAACCTAACCCTAACCCTAACACCAAACCCTAATCCTAAAACTAAAGCCCTACCCAAAACCCTAAAACAAAAACCAACCCCTAGCCCTAAAAGGAAACCCTAACTCTAAAACCCAACCCTAAATCCAAACCCTAAATCCAAACCCTAACCTAATCCTAAAACCAAACCCTAACCTAACCCTAAAACCAAACCCTAAATCCAAACCCTAACCTAACCCTAAAACCGTACCCTAACTCCAAAAAACAATGTTTTAATTATCATTAGGCGAGATAGATAGATAGCTAGACAATTAGATGGATAGATAGATAGATAGATAGATAGATAGATAGATAACAACCAGTCTATACCTTTAGCAAATCTCTCTTTAAAGTGTGAGATACTCTGCAATAAAACATCTCATACCTTATTGGAAAAAAACACTGTGACAGATTGTGCTGTCATGAAGTAATCCTCTGATTTCCCTCTGTGACTAAGAGGGTTGCGCTAATCAGACTCTCTCTCATGGCCGCCCCCTTGCTTAATGACATGCAATATCACCTTTCCCAGTATCTCATCTTCCCCAATCAAACTCTAACCCGCACGACCCGCTGCTGTGCCGTAGTACTCAACTCATTTCACAGTGCCGGGTATTTGTTCTGTTTGTATTTTGCCATTTAATTTGCTGTTGTTATGGCTACAAGCGTTCGCACAATTTCTAAGCTAATTCAGCTTTCCCGTTTGTGAGGTGACATTTCTCTCCTTGAAGGGATTTGGCTGTAATGAGCACAACCCCTCTGAACCCCTCCTCCCAGGAGAAATCACAGCATGTTACACCACGGAAATGTACCCAATGAGCTCAAACTGCACTGCACAATTTTTCTAGCCAGGTAACCCATTTTAATGGTTAACAATGCACACCCATGCTATAGTGAAGTTGTAGCTTCAGGAAGATCCACGTCTTACAGTGACACATTGACAAGCTTATCCAATGCAAGAGGCAAGGTGCGATTGATAAGCCATGCGGTGGTGCACGTATACACTCGCTTGTACGTGCGCATGCAGGTCCTGTGGGGGACTATGGAACATCAATCATTGGTTTGAAGCTCCAACCTTCGTATTTTGTAGTGTGCTTTGAAGGCTCCATTGGTGCACATTAGTAATCATATTTTGTGGTATAGGGATAGGTTAGATTTGCTTTCTCCATATCGCCGTCTCAGTCTTTCTCATTTCTCATTTAAAAACAATATTTTAAAAATAATATAGAAAATTGTGGGAGTTACATATGAAATGTGTATGAGCATGATTGTTAATGTTAATGTCGTGTAAAACACATGTGGGAAAAAATACAAGAGACACACAAAATAAATTGGCAATGCAATGCCACCGCATATTCAAAACACATTACTTCCAAACAGATGTCCTCTTCGTCTATCCTATCTGACACTGCAAACAGTGAGCATGCGGAGGAGACGGGGGTGAGGAATGGTGATCGTATTGAGGAGACAGCAGGTAGAGCTGTTTCTCCGCTCCGATGACAGCTTTCCACAGACGGCTCAGCGGGAGGCCACAGCACTGAGCCAGGATATGTATACTGCTCGCAGCCAGGTGGGACAACACACACACTACACATGCTGCACACGGGGTGCCCGCTACTGCTGTCTCAGACACTTGATACATCACACGGTATATATGATGTATCAAGGTATGTATGAGGTATGTATGATCTGCTGAAAAAAAGCTGCACAATAAAATAAATTGTAAATTGAGGAAATGTGGTTGGATAGGCGGAAAAAGCAGGCATGAGTGACATGCCACACACACACACACACACACACACACACTGAAACACACAAAAACACACACACGCACACACACACACACACACACACACACACACACACACACACAAACACACACACACACACACACACACACACACACACACACATACTGAAACACACACACACACACACACACACACACAGAAACACAGAAACACACACACACACACACTCACACACACACTCACACACACATACAGATCTGTTGAGACTCATCTGAAAGTGTGGCATCAGTACCCAGGGCCCCCGTGTGGTTAACAGTACACC
>OMNO01065969.1:0-12530 GCA_900303215.1 Trachyrincus scabrus
AATGTATACAAAAACCATTTCCCATTTGTTATGGGAAAAAAAGTGCTAGTTGTGTGATCATTGAATTTATCTGATGCCAATAACTTACGAATTGTGTGTAACTTGTGAGTAATAGAGGCATTTTCTCTAGACATCTGGCCAAGTCATGGACATGTGTGTGTGTGTCTCTCACAGTTAACACATGCCACTTTCAACTGACACCACCTTGTTATTTACACAGGCTGCGTGTGCCTGTGTTTATAGTGTGTGAGGGTTGCTCGTCCAAATGAGGCTCCCATTTTGAATGAAGAATTTAAGTAGTAATTCAATTAGATATAGTTTTCATATTCATGTACTGACTTTAAATAAAACAGGCCTCGGTAGGAGTCATAACCCTGAGTTAACTCCTTTGCCAGCAAGTCTTGGTACAGCACATTCAGCAGGGGTGGTCTACCCCGGACCTCCACACCCTGTTTCACCATGGGCTGCTCAGAGAGAACAACCCAAGGCTGCAGCAAGTACAGAGTAACGTTGCATGAAGGTGCGTTAATTAATATGTGCATGTCGTCCTCCATTCATGTGGTAGGCTTTTTAGAGGCTGAAAAATGGGTTCCTTTTTTCGGAGGAGCTTTGAACTCCTTTGCAATTGTGGCCACGGTAAAATCCCCAAACTCTTCAGGCTCTTCTTTATCGCCTTACAAGAAACAGCAGAAACTAAATTTGTATATTCATTAGTTTTGCATGAGGAATAAATACTACAAAAATGCTTCAGTTAAACACAATTAAAAATGAATATCAAAACCAGCCTGTTTTGATACTGGAAGATCAAATGAGAATTCCCTGGATTGGGCCTTGCGCAGATTGGGACTGTTGACGTGTCTCCGAGGATCAACAACATAAGGAGGACAGGCCCACCTCCCCCACTGGTGGTACTTTAATTAACGTCTCACTCCGGTGCTCTCTAGAACATCTCTGGCCGACCCCCTTCGCGGGATCAACCAAAAGACTGGAGAACATTTTTAAAACGGGAGCTCCTTTGGAACGAAGCGACAAATTCAAAAATCATCTCTGAATCATTACCTCTCACTAACTGAATTTTACTCATGGTGATGTCAATCCCCAAGTCAGCACTCCAAAGATAAAATAAAGCAGGCAAGCTTCTTTGCCTTGGTGATTTAAATTAATTTGAGGGTGTGTGTAATGAGACAAAACCGATGGAATCACTCAAATCAAACAGATCCCGTCATGCAGTTCTTCAGGCCAGAGGGAGTGTTTGTCATTGTCAAAGCATACAACTCCATTACCCGTACTTGGAGCTGAACGATATGGTAAAAATAATCATATTGCGATTATTTAGAAAGATATTGCTATTGTGATATGATTCACCATTAGTGGGAATTATCATTTTTGCATAAAAACATTTATTTTCACTGAAAAAACTATCATGATGTGACATTTGTTGGGGTCTGTACCAAACATGTTTTCTTACACCTGGAGAAAAAAATGTGTAGGCCAGGGCATCTCTGCAGCACTACAGTACTTAATTTGTGTGGTACATTGATACATTTTACCCTTATTAAATTGTAGCTCCTGCTAATTGGATATTGCATTTGGCCATAATTGCGATTTTGATAAGATCTCGATTCATTGTTCAGCCCTACCCATACTTTTGCTTGGAAGTTCTGCTTTGAATAACAGTGTAGTCACTAGTCAAATGTATTGAAATAGCTCAGAGAACAAACAAAAAAAATACCATAAAGCCACACATTTCCAGGAGGCCAATATTTAGTTCTCGCACTGATACAGTATATGCAGTTAAAGAAAACGCTAGCCTGTGGAATATCTAAACAAGTAGAACACTACTTTCCTGCCACATGACACCTAGGTGGCTTTTCTGGGCTCCTCTGACTCACAAGACACAGGTAAGATTGTGGTCAAACCGGTTTATTGGTGAGCTGGCAAACGTACATCCATAGCAGTTATATTCGGACATGTCCGTGCTCCTCCTGAGTGTGGGTGGTGATGGCTGGTTTAACCTGTGTGCCTTGATTACTCTGATGCACCACAGGTGTGCAGCCTCACTCAGCCCCAGAGTCTAATCAGCCTGACTCGGGACAGGTGAGGCTGCTTAAACCAGCCATCAATCACACACACTCAGCCAACAAATGGCATCTTTAGTTTAATAATGGATAGCTTATGGCACTGCTAGTCTCCACCAGAGTCAGACAGAATATACAAACAATAGACCTGTAGATTATATACAAACTGAGAAGGTAACTATCCAAGTTCAGTAGGGGTAGGCCTAATGCAGGGTTTATCCTTGGTTTTGTGAGGCAGGGACAGGAAGGCAGGTTTAGTGTTACGCGGGGCCCAGTGATGACACCAGACAAAGCCTGGTGCAGATGGTGTGACAGGAGGGTCAAGATTAATTTATGGACCATCTCTCGAAACAATCGGCCTCTTGCTGGTGTTTCAGTGCCATTTCTTGGGCCTGACCGGTTAAAGAAGACTTAAAAATCTTTTGCTTCAAAGAATGCTGGCACAAAGCTGAGCAAACTGAATCCATATCTTTGAGATGTATGTCAAAATGACCATTTGCTGAATCACCATATATGTTGGGATAATGCATAAGCTAAGTGTCAGAAATCATAGAACACCATTCATGACAGACATCTTGAATCCCTTCACCACTGAGAGACGAAGACATTACTAAAAGACAAACAATTACTAAATCTTACATTGTACAGTTGAGCTGGTCTGTCGTGAAGCCTTCCTTGTTATTATAAACAGTGAGCCGACATCTTGTCCTTATATAAAGGATTTGCTACAGAGCTGCTCCATGTTGCTGCCCTTGTTCTGGTTATACAGCTTGTAGAAAGTATTGGACAACAAAATAACCCATTGCATTATTTGAGTGTGTTTGAAACATTATGCATAGTTGGAGGTTGAGAGGAGGTTGAAGCTGATAATGGTGGGAGAGAAAGAATATCTGCATCAGCTAACAAGGACTAGAGAAGCTAACCGAATTAGACCTTTTCCCACTCAGGGTAAAGTAATGGACAAGCTCCATGCGCCGCAGAGTTCTACAGTCAAGCAGAGCTGTCTTGAATCAATAGCAGAGAGGAAATGGCACACTCCAGCAATTGGGTATAGATAGATTTTTCAACAAAAATGCACGCCTGCTTTTTTCCCCCTATAGAACAAGACAGGGCACTGTAGTAGACAAGGCTACAGCCCTGCGGTCCAGGAAGTCGGCGCAGGCTAATTGTGAGTGTGCGGGTCTTTTGTTTTAGTTCTGCAGACCGGCGGTGGTGCTGGCCCAGTGTTCGATGGACAGATGGCCGCCCGCCGTGTGCGACATAGGCTCCTGAATGGCCCCGCTGTCACTCACTCCGTCCCCGCATATAACGTGACCCGGTGTCGCTTAGCGTTCACTCTCTGGGTGTGTAATTAATGACTATGTCCAACCTATTAGCCATCCATCTACTGTGTACAACAAACAAGGAAGCCAGAGCCAAAATACAGCTCTGCCAAGAGCTTTTGTCATTTAGTTGTAGGCTACTAGATGGAAGAAGAGTTGACGTGGACATGTTTGAATGTCAACCCATCTTAAAAGGGGGTCGTTTACATGCCTTGCCATTATAGCATCATTTTGTTTGAAAGGAATTATAAATTAAAAACTGTTAGTCATCATGTGCAAAAGTGAGGCATTGGTCCTCCTGTTCTGCTGAAACCTGATTACATCTCAACAAGCAACACAGGGATTCCAAACAAACAACAAACAAAACCCCGCCCCGCCACCTGTGATACAGGAGAGGGGGGGGAGCTGGGCATGGAACTCACATGTGTGGACTGAGTTCGTAAAAGTTCCTGTTGCGATACTCCTCCACCTTGTCTGGCGTGAAGATGGGCAGGGACCTGTAGGGGTTCACAGAGATCACCACGCTGCCGATGTATGTCTGCAAGTAGAGGGAGAGAAAGAGTCAGGTTGAACCCATTCAAATTCATATTATGAATACATACTGATACAGATACTAGTGTATATCAGTCCATCGAATAGAAAAATCCTGATCGAACATGGACGTTAAAAGAAAAGAAAATGGATTTTTGGATGTAGCCAGGCATGGGATGCGCATCCAAATCAATACTGCTGAGCAAAAGTTTCACATTGGATTTGTATTCTGTATTGGTGGATACTTAAAAGTTTAGTACTCATGGCATATGGTGCATCATTAGACGGTATCACATACAGACAAATAAATGTACTTCAACACTATATCACCATATTTATACATTTCATATTGTACCTCCCTATCCAACTGAAAGATATTGAATTAGAGAAATTGTAATTGTGTATTTGTGTTAAAATAAGAATTAAAATAAGAATTCAATAAGTGATGAGAGTCTTCAATAAGAGTCTTAATTAAATAAGACAGGGAATCCAGGTGCTGCCCCTGCAGTACTGCAAACACCCTGATGTAACCGGAGGTGTGAGGAATTTCTGCTTCCGTCAGCTCGAAGCAGCTGAGAATTCCTGATGTATTGTTCAGGCATGCACTCCATGATGCCAGGGGATGCTGAGAAACAAAATGGAAAACCATCTGTGGGATTCCAGTACATGGCGCCGCACAGATGACAACCAAGCTGCAATAGGCAATGGAGGGCTAGGCGTGTGAGAGTGTGTAATCACGCATGTGTCATTACACGCTTATCACAAAAGATACAAGAGAAAGTAAAGTCTAACACAGATTCGATCTTTTGACTTTGATTAGCCTATACAATAAATCAGTCACTTCTGAAAGGCAAATGTGACCAATATATTACTCACTCCCCACACACTCAACACACAGATCTGACATTTCAAGCCCATGTGTTAATTGCCGTTGCATAAATTGCTCTCACTAGAGAAGAGCCTGACCCTGTTGCCGCCAGCTCCCACTGCCTATTGTTCAGAACCAAAATGGCTGGCACCACTAAATAAAGTCATTAGGAGGTATGCAGGACAGAGACAACATGGGCACCAGTGCATGTAAATGGACAACAAATCCATGATGGCCACTTTGGAGTTAGATTTTTTCCGATTGAACACACGCCATTTAATCAGATTAAAAACATAATAAAACAACTACTGGTGCAGATGATGCTCTGCGGTCTAATTGAGCTCCATCGCCTTCTCAACATGGAAACATAAAAGCAGTATGTTAAAGATTCTTATCTATGTTAAGAGATGAGGGCAATGTTCAGCAAACATTATCACAGTTGTGAAATGACGCCAAAGGGCAGTTAGTTCCATAAAAGGAGGAAATTAAAAATAACTATTGGCTATGACAAAAACGTCACCTGAAAGCTAGGTCATCTGAAACGTCTAGCAGGGGTATGCAAAAATCAGTCAGACTGAATGAGTCTTGTGTGTTAGCTGCCCTCTTCCATGCAGAGTAGTGAAGTCAGAGAACAGATTGGAAAACCTAAAGAGGGGGGTGGGGATATGATCTCCATGCAGGAGTGTGTAATTACTAGCTGCACGGAGAAAATGAAGGGGAAAAAAACTAGACTACCTCATCAACCGCAAAATCCAGACTTTTAATAGCACGACGAAGAGCTACATTCAGAACCCATTCAGAGAAATATTGAGCCATAAGGCAAGGTCGGACATATAGAGTCATAAAACTTGGGCTGGGGGGAAATCTCAGAGTTTCTATCCAGCTGTGACACATTGTCCCGTGAAGGAAAGAGTAGCCTTCATGCTATGGAAGCATGTCATACGATATGTGTGGCTGTGAGGGAGGAGGAGGGAGGTCGAAATACAGTTACAAGGACATGCTCCACAGTTCATGAGGATAAGTGTAGGTTAAGGAATGGTTTTGAAGGGGTGACTGGTCACCATTTTAGAGGCAAGGCATCTTCATTCTACGAAGCTAAATCAGTGCACTGAAATTGCAGTGCGCTTCAATAGTATTAATACAAAATGGGTTTTTCCAATTCTGATTTGCCAACACTATGGTGGATATAAATTATTTGAAGATACTTGCATTATACAAAAAATTATTTGCAACCATGCTACTACGTTACCATTGATGGATCAGAGTCAAACTGGAAATGGTTATAGCATATACTTTTAGAAAAGGAAAACTTGTGGTATCTAGAATGTCAAAACAGTAGCATCCAAGCGCTTCAGCAGGAAGTGGCTATGGCTCGACAGAAAGTTGATGGAGCTTGCCGAGCCAATCAGAGCCCTTTGTGGTGACATCATTCCACGGCCCCCAGGGCCTTCTGGGCAAATGGGATTGAAAAGCAACGCTGTAATCATCGAGGCTGGTGTCTGGAGCAGCCGACACACAGAGCAGAGCGCAGATAAACCCGCGGAGTGGCATAGCACAAAGCCCATAGGCAACATGCTGATCTAGGAACCCCAGTTCACACATAACCCCGGCCAACTCACTGCAGTGGGGAAAATTGCCTGTCAGGCAAAAGAGCCAGCCACATAGCCACGTCCCTGAGCTCGGGATGCACTGCTTTGTTTAGAAAGGAATCATCAACATTCCATGGTGATGTGATTTATTGAATGGCTGGTTGGTTGTTGGGTTAGTGTGGTAGCGCTATTTGTGCCACTGTTGTTTCCTTGTGTATATATTGGTTTTTTTGCTTCCAGTGGTACATTAAAAATGGAGATATAGAAAAGTCAGTAAAAGTACATGAATGTTTCCGTAGGGAGGTTCAAATTGTCCCCGTTATAACATCTGGGATGGAGGACAGACTGGGACTGGTGCAGGAAAATAAAGTAAAAGTTTCAGTCAAGACGATGAGACGCAACGCATATTTGAGTGCGACATAGTATGCAGGAACTCACATAGATCTCGTTATGGTCAAAGCGGTTCCTTAGGTTCTCGATGAAGGAGTCCTCAGTCAGCGGCTCTAGGAGAACCATGTCACCGACCCCAATCATGTTGTCTAGAAGTGAAGTCTTCACCTCCATGTTGGCAGCTTCTTCTCCCCCCTAAAAGAGAGAGAATGGACAGAGAAAATTATCATATTTGGAATGGAGGAAGAAAATATTTTTGCATGGCAGGCAGGAATTATGAACTTTTTTATTCCAACGAAAAGGCTGTTATTTGAGTAGTCTATTAATCCTGGTGGAAAGGCTACCCAGAAAAGCTTTGTGATCAGATAAAAACAAAACACTAAATTTAGCCAGCAAAAATATACTCTAGGGAAGCCTGTTTGTTTGTTCAGTGGTGGTCTGAGGGTGAAGCAGTTTGATTGGCCGCTGTCCTCCATACAGCTTCGGCACGCTATGGATCTGAGCAAGTCCACCGGGGAATTGCATAACAGAACTCTGCTCTTGACCTCCAAGCGTCCAGCTTGGTAGGGGTCTGCTGTTGCATTTAGCGCCACTTGACAACTCTGAACATTCTGCAAAATCCTGGACTACAGTAAACTATTAGCCGACGTATCCATATCCCAAACAGTTGTAGGGTGATATTTGGGGAATGGTAGAGGGTCACGGCCCGAGGGCCACAGGGACAAAGACCCTGCTTGGGATGGCAGTTTTCTGGTCGAGTGTTTCCCCTCCGGCTGCTCTGGGACAGCAATCCTGGAGCTATAGCACGGGAGATAAAAGAGGGGCCTAGAGCACATTCAAGGCCTGGATGTGGGGGCTTTGCTCCACCACAAAACCCATGCCTGCTGTTGTAATAGTGGGGCCTGAAGCTCATCAGTCATTGTTCACTGCTGCCTTCACAGAACAAAATGCACTCTTTTAAAAATCGGCAAAAGCAGTGATGTTACTTCAATAGAGCCACATGCGAGCTGGTGCACGACAGCCATGCCCTCAGTCAAGGGCTATAGATGGAACTGAAGGACTGAGGTGTTGAAGATCCTTTATTTTATTCCCAGGTTAAAGATGCACAACATATCTGTAATTACACAATGAAAATGAGAGATATATTTGGAAGGAATATTAGGAAACTAAAGGGTATTTAGAAATTGCTTTGCCTCAGGTAAAGTCGTTGGACTCAATGATATGACCATGCCAAAACATTAATCCCTTCTTAAATGCTAAGAACTAAAATAAATTCCATAGGTCTCACAGCTGAGGGTTGACCAAATTGGAGTATTCCATAGCTCATTGTGGATATATTTAGGCCTAATGAACATAGAAAAGGGACTAGTCCACTATCAACTAAAGTACAGATTTATGTGGCAGGGCTGATCCTGGTTATCAGGATCGTTGGAGGGGAACTCCTGCAACTTGGCACTGAAGCAGAAAAGGATGAATATCATGCCTTTGCCTTCGTCGTCAACAAGATGGGATCTTGGAATGTGAAGAGGGCCTTCATTTATTGTGAGTTCTCTTCTTAAAGTACATAAAGTACATACGAGTACACGAGTATTTAGACCTGGAAAACCACTAGCACTCTAGTAGCAACTAGTCTAAGGGAGTTTTGGGGAGGACTCCAAGGTTTAGTTTTGGAGAGTTATTTTGTCCAAAAGTTCTATCCAAAATTACTCCCCATGACTTGTGTTCTGTTCTACTGAAGGGCACAATGTTATGGGTCCATAAGAAAGGTACTCAAATTCTTGGTAGGGGGGCCAAATTCTACTTTCAAAGACATACTCACACACAGCATAAACACAACCCCCTTTGAAAAAGAGGAGCGAAAGAAATCATTTTTACTATTTTACTCATTTTCCAAATAGAAAAGCCTAAATCCTTATAGGCCTGAAGCATTTTTCATCTGAAGTATCCAGACGAGAGGAACAGAGTACATACTTCAGTACTGGTCTCTACCAATTTATCCCCATGAACAAAACCACATACAGAAAAATAATGCTGCTCAACATGCTTAACTAGAAAAACTGAATCATTGCCTGGTCATAATCTAACCTTTCCATTTGCCAGCACTGAATGGAAAGGTATCGGCAGATAGTACCTAACATGACGTGTCAGATGGTTTGTTACACAGTCATCCTTTGAAACAGTTTGGGAAAGGGCTGCCACTTAAAATACTTGGCATGTGATTGGATTAACCATCTGTCTGTCTAACTTCAACCAATTAGATCAACAAACCATATGACGTAGTACAGCAAAAACATATTTTCATCAAGAAAAGCCTTCAGCGCCGTTGTTTTTCTTTCAATGATGAAATACTCTCCAGTTCAGATAGGAGAGTATGAACAGATGCTATAGCAGCATCTAAGTTAACCTCCATTGTTGTTTTTGCTTCTCGCTTATTTATTAGTTCCTCATAGGACACTGATTGGTTCAGCCACAAGCGGCTAACTTGGAGGCTGGAAAGATGGATTCTCGCATGAATGTGCCCTCACGAATCCTGCTACCTTGCAAGGTAAGAAAGCCCCTGCCTCCTGCACAATTATTCATGCTTGTCAATGTCCACCTGCACACAATCTGTAAATGCTTTAGCAATCAAGGTTCAGAGTTGGAGACCCTATAAATCCGAATTATAATACAAAGTGATGGACGTTCAGAGGCTTTCGATAAAGGAAGCAACACAACATCACTGAAGATGCCTGGGCAGCATGCCTACCATTCCTATACCTGGTACAGCAATTACCAACAGTAGTAGACTATTTCAATGTACTTAACAGACAAATAAGTCAATTTAAACTGTGCATGTGCAGTGTCAGGTCTAGGTATTGGGACAGCTGTGTCCAGAAAAACTGCTGTGTTTCCCCATTAGAACTACACAGAATAATTTGAAGGAAACGATTAAAAGGGGATTCATTCTTATTATATGCAATATGCATCTACTGTATTATTATGAGATTTCAGAGCGACTATGTACTAAATAACAGTGCCTTGTGTCTGGACATGACCCCTGGTCAGTCGTGGGCTCATAACCCACTAGCCCAGATTAGAAGCGAGCTACCGTGCAGCCAGTGACACAATCCCATTAATAGAGTAAATGTGGCTGCTGGAGCTTCCGGCCCGTCATGTCAAATCCAGCGAGAGAGAAAACCTGACAGCAATGATTAAATTCATACAGGATTACCAAGATGGCTGACTGGCATGGAGTTCACAGCAGACCAGTAGAGCATTGAGGTGCATCAGTTAATATTAGGCTAAATTGAATTTCCTTATGTGTCAATACTGATTATATATTTTGATGTTGGATATTGGAGATTAAATATGTTTGCCTATGTACAAATAAATGTAGTATTTTTTACAAGATTTTACTAATCAAACTAATGGTATTTAATTTTAGTTCTAAAAACAAACCCCAACAACAACATAGTTTCCAAGTAAGGAGAAGCCTTTGCATCTTCTCAGTGGTCAGACGATGCAGATACAGATACAGTCGGGGCCATAAATGCTTACGTGACACATAATCATGCTGAAGTGATCTATAATTCCTACAGATTAATGTGCCGTGTTTATTGAGGGTGTGTTAGCCCCCAAAGGCAGATGAAATGCCTGTGTTATTGACAGAGGAGTGAGATGGACCAAGAATAACCAAGCGTGTCAATAAATTATTATTTAGCAACACGCTGGTCTCCTGTGCACTGACACTGACCCAGATTCTACCACGTTCATCTGGACAAAAAAAGTGATTTGCAGATACTGAACCAAAGTCATGCATGCATTTCCACCCTTGCCTTCAAGTAATACATAGTGACTCTACAAAAACACAAAAATGCGGGCACAAAGATGTAAACACAAGGCCTATGGTCCGAAAGCCGATCATGTCCATTTTTAATGAATTAATGAGGGAACTGTGATGAAACATTTATTATTGGTACGGGGAAAGGCCGGACATGACGAGCTATTGTGACATTCAAATTTAGGAGACTGAGAGCAGCTGTGTGAAAACAGCAGCAGCATCGCTCAGAACAAAACAAGAACTAAACTCAAGTCAGTTATGACATTCAGAATGAGCTGGCATGGGCCACAACATCACACACACAAAAAAAATAAATCAAGACCCTTTCTGATAGTGCTGAACTTTGCCAAAGAGCAGGGCTTTGCCAAAGAGCAGGGCAGAACACAGCTTTAGAGAGTGGAGAAGGCTAGGCGGCACTACGTTTAACAAAGCACATGTCTGTGTGACACCGTAGACCCCTTCAGCTGGTGGCGACTTACCGAGGGAGCTAACCTTTCTAGCTAATCGTTTAAAGATAGTGGGGAAAGGGCACTATGGAATTGGTATGGGTCGAGTCATCTTCTCTAAATATAGAAAGAAATCAAAACTGTAAAAAATTGGGCTAGTGGAAAAATAAGAGCAACCAGACGTGCGTAACAGTCAAACCTCAAGGACAGTGCCTTCTCTGGTGCATCACACATTTATATCAGGTGAACGCCTTGTAGATGGAAAAGTGACATCTACTGTCTGCCACTAATTCAAACCAATCAGAAACAGCAGTTGCAATAACTTAACAGTTCTTAACAAACAGCAATTACCACAATTCACTGGACACAAGGGTCCGGTGAGGACAGTGGCGGAAATTCCTGGGCATTTGTGAAGAAATATCCGGAATGCAAACTCAATAAAATGCACAGCTTATGAACAAATACTTGTCTTTAACTGGCTTGAAAGCTGCAAGTCACAGCAAGGTTGGGAACACTTGGTGTGGTGTCACTTATAGTGCACTGGTGATCTTATGCAAAGTTACGTTGTTCCTTTATGGAATATCCTTACCCGGTTACATCTGTCTGGATCTACTAGATATTAATCATGAGCTATTTGAGCAGCAGACTGCTATAATATCCACAAAGAATGTCCCTCAGACATTAGCTTTGGACAGAACTATAAAAAACAAAAACCGCCTAAGTAGCAAAGTCATTCTAATAAACAATAGCAATGTAAACCAAACCAAAAGTAAACCTGGTTAGCAATAAAATCAGACAAAATCCTTTATGGGGTGGTACATTTTCTCAGAGTAACATGGGACAACATGGTTAAGGTTCAGGGTTAGGGCCTAATCCCTCACACTGAGGCTGTGTACAAGAAGGGCCAGAGCCGACTCTACTTCCTGCGGAGGCTCCGGTCCTTCAACGTTTGTAACACCATGCTGAAGATGTTCTACCAGTCGGTGGTAGCCAGTGCCATCTTCTTCGGTGTCGTGTGCTGGGGAAGCAGGTTGAGGTCAGCAGACGCCAACAAGATCAGCAGGATCGTCAGGAAGGCGGGCGCGGTCCTGGGGGTCCAGCTGGACTCCTTGTTGGTGGTGTCTGAGAGGAGGATGCTGCGCAAGCTGCGTAGTATCCTGGACAACAACTCTCACCCTCTCCATCAGGTGCTGACCTCATACAGCAGCACCTTCAGCAACAGACTCATTCCACCCAGGTGTACCACAGAACGCCACAGGAAGTCCTTTCTTCCTGTGGCCATCAGACTCTTTAATTCATCTACCTTGGGTCGTGAGAGGGACAGTGGAGACACAGTGACCTGAGGTCAACGCACAGTAATTTTCACTGTAATTTTGCACTGTAATTCAATTTGCACTGTACTTTTCACATGTCACTTTTTCAGTATTCATCCGAGTTACTGAAATTCAGTATTTCAGTATTCAGAGTTATTTATTTAGTATTTTAT
>OMNO01065970.1:0-15017 GCA_900303215.1 Trachyrincus scabrus
AAGGGCAAATAACAGAGGGTAATAATAATAATAATAGTAAAGGCGACAGACAGAGAGATAGAGATGCAGAGAGAGAAGAAGAGGAGGGAAAAAAGGAAGCCAGGAAACACACAGGGCCCCTCACGGCGACAGCACTCACTGTGGTAAGGGCTGAATACATTCCTCAGAAGACGGTACTTGGTGGTGTAATCCCCAGCCTCGGATAATGGAGCATCGTAATCTGAAAGATAATGCGCCGCTATCAGAAGAGCCAGCACAGGGGAGCCAGGGAGGTAGAGGCAGCCATCCACCTCGCTCCACAGCCCTCCTTCCCTCCATTTTGCAGTGGATTATTTTGCCATGCTGTCTCCCTATCAACGCATCTTTGGACGAGGGCCGTTTTGCGCTATCTCGTAACAGGAAACGCAGGCTTCTATTACGATCCAAGCGAGAGGAGTAAACAGAGGCATAAGGACTGGTGAAGGTCAAAGGTGGCTGCCACTGCTACACTCCCTACGACGTCTCCCCCCGTTCTGGAGACGAGGTCGTTACAATGTTAAGCACCCTTGAGGAGCATATAAGTCATTGGAGCGTCTTTACATTTACATTTCCAATGCATTTGATAACGTAATGGATTAATTACGAGCAGTAATTATTTTATTGCAATACAGATTAAGGTCAGCTGCCGTGATGAACTAGCACCATCTATTGGCAACAGGTTTATGCTCCCAAAACAACAACATGGCCCCGGGATAAAGAAATATCTCCAAGTAGCACGAGAGCTGTAACAATAGTATACCAAATTATGAATACGGAGTACTATATATATATACGGTATACTTATATACATGCAAGTATATAATTATACCGTCTTAAACAGTCAGTCACTAAGCATGCGTGCACACATATTTGAATATATGTGATGTATGTATTGAATCAGTACCTACCATAACTTGTCACCATGGGTTTAGGTGCAGGTAATCCAACAGCAGCAGCACCATTCATGAAGGCAAAGTTTGTCCCTCCATGGAACATGTAGAGGTTGATTGACATTTCCTGTTTCAGGATTTCCTTTACCACAGCCACCATGTCTGTTGAGAAATACATGTAAAACAAAAAAGACAAAGAGACAAAGGCTCTATATTACACGTGGCAAAGTCATTCAAAGAGCAAACCTGTTCATGCCCAGCACAGGTTAGATTCCTGACTTGCCAAACTCAAATTAGACTGAATTAAATTATTTGAATCAAGAGTATGAGCTATAGTGAGCAGAGCAGAGTAGATTCTTATATTAACAACTGCTGCTGTGGTCTATAAACAGCAGATGCCCTGTTTAATCCATGTATTGAATTACGTGTGTGTGTGTGTGTGTGTGTCTGTTTTCTGGGAATGTACAAAAAATAATAAAAGTAATATTGATATATCTATATAGCACTCCAGATTGGGAAGAGACATGTAAAGGGTCAATATTTATCAATATACTGTATATGCTAATATATTGCCGCTATAGCATGTTGGACCAGATCACAAGTCAACTGTTTGAATGTGCGTAAATTATATTTTTTAGATTATAATATATAGCATATTGTGGCAACCCTACCTGCACCATAACATATATATGGTCTCCTACTTCTCAAAGTCATTACGGCAGGTAAGGATGATGATGATGCACCAGGGGACTGTGCTGCCTGTGATGTGTTTCACCATGTTTAATTTATCAGTGCTGTGTGCAGGACAATCACCTGGCAATGCCTGCTGCTGCTGCTGCTGCAGCAGTAATATAGGGAGCGGGTGTAGCCGGAGGAGAATAACGGCATAAATAAATGGCAATAAATTATTCTTACTTCATCATTTTCTACTTTCTTGCTGCGTTCACGTGGATTTCGGTAGAGTGTAGGCAGGAAAAAAAACGGTATACTCAAATGGAAGCAAAGAAAGTAGATTACAGTATCGTTGCATACTTTTGCTTTGCCACAAACAAGAACATGCACAGAATCGCATTACGAATTCAAGCTCGGTTGGAAAATGGATGTCCAGCAAACGGTCCAGGAGACCAAGCTACAGAAGCTCCTGGACCACAGATATGGTTGAGATTCGCGGTTCTGTTTAAAAATCGGTTTGAGAATGATGATGGGCACTGGTACAGAGAGTTATGCTTTGTTTTTGTTTACATCTATTGTTCATTTATCACTAGAAATGGCAGCAGCCAAATATAACTGTTCTTAATTGTAAGAGTGAAATAAACTCTTATTAACCCCTCTATTTTGACTCTGCCACTATTTTATTTAGTTGTGCCCCTACTTTTGTGTACTGTGCTCCTGAATGACTGTAGTCATCCTTTCCCCGTGTGTGGGACCCGTAATACAGGGCATTCGTTTTTAGTAACGTGATGGCATGGCGACAAAGAATGAAACACATTAAAATGCTTCATGAAACCCAACTAGAATAAGGCAGACGAGGTGATGTGCTAAGCCGCACACTAAAGCCGCACTGATTGGGGCTTCATGCAGTGAGAGAGAGAGAGAGAGAGAGAGAGAGAGAGAGAGAGAGAGAGAGAGAGAGAGAGAGAGATATATTGCAGTCACCCTTAGTGGGTCTGTTCTAATCGTGTGTCGGGTAGCAGTGGGCACTGAGAGGAAGCAAAGTGTACTGTCTGGACTTTACAACTTTACTTGTCTAGTGTGACAGAAGCAACAGAAGCTACTCTCTGTGCTATCCATGCCCCCTAAATAGAAAACTATTTTGCCCTCAGTCCTTCAGCTGATGGTCCTGTCTTGTCGTGTCGTGCTCATCACAAGGACTGTCTGTGTCTGTCAGTCAGTGGAATTATGTCTGTCAGTGGAATATTCTCTCTCTCTCTCTCTCTCTCTCTCTCTCATTCATACATACATAGATAAATATGAGCGCAGCTTGTCTTACCCTCAGCAGGGAACAGATGGTGAAGGCCTCCCCAAAGGTCAAACCAGCCAGACCAGTACTCCATCACCATCTTTGGCTCCTGAGGCTAAACACAATATAAAATCAAACATGGTTAAGGGTTGCACAATTCAAAAGGTGGGAGCTTTCCATTGGAAATAAACTACATTGTTCAGTTAATTCTACATTTAAACATGAATAGTTATAAGTGATGGTTGTATTGATTTTTTTGGTAAACAACATGACTTTAGGTTGAAGAAGATATTGCACTGCGGTCATAGGTTATTTTCATTTTTAATGGTTACAGATTGAAAAGTGTATATCCATGACACTTTTCCAGGTAGTAATAGGGTAACAGAGTTCTTACAGTTCTTAAAGTTTAAGACTTTTTAAGACTTGTTTAAATTTAAGACCGACTTTACAATAACGAAAATTTAAGAAAAAAACGATCAATTACATAGGGTTAGGGACAATTTTACCCAAATGTTTATTGTAACATAAAACATGACTTTTTTGGTCCAGTGAAAAGGTTAGATGATCTACTTAAAATGTGTTGTTGGTTCCGCTATCCTTATCTGCGTGATGTTATTATTTAAAAAATAGATGTTACCAATTATTTTGAGATTTTAAATTACAATGTAAAAGAAAAACGGGTAATAAAATCCTGCTCCCCATGTCATTTTTAAGACTCTTGAAAGATTGATTTAGGTCTCTAAAGTTCTCCAAAACCAATTTGCTCTGATAAGCACTTTGTTAGGAAACACAACCAACAGGAATCTGTGCAAAAGCCAGTCATCAAGTCATCAAGATCCAAAAGTAAAGACTCACTTGTATTTCTTCCAGGTAATTCATACCAGCTGGGTTCAGCTTCTGAAAATTGATGGTTTCCAGTGCTGGGGAGAGAATAAAGACCGAGGCAAGAGAATCTTGTCAGCAATTATTTTCATAGCTGAAAAGGTTTTTAATCGTTTGTGTAATACATGCTTATGTACTTTCCGGGACATTTACTTTTGAAAAGATATTTTGACCATCTGTGCAGCTCTCCATTTGAATATTTGAACATTTGCTTCTCCACACAGGACACTGTGTGGAGACCATTGTGGTACCATTATAAAAAAGTAATAACAGATCAGATTGGATTCCTTGGTAGAATCAGGTTATTGCATGCACCCAATGAACATGGCACAAATACAGCCAACACCATAATAACAAATGATGTCATATATAACTGGCAATTGCTTGGCTGTCTATTTTAAATGACTGAGAAGTTAAGAGTTCTAGTGATTAGTGACAATATGGCAGCAGCTGCCGCCTAAGGCTGCTGCAATCTGTTAACCGCCAGTTTTACTAGTTATTACTGGCTATTTGGGCCATTCCATTTATTCTTGTAGTATTTTGGCCACTCTACATTGCAGGACGTTCCTTAATTGGACTGGAATGGCAGTAGAAGTCATTACTCCAGAAAATAAGCTTTTCAAGGTTTCTGTGTTCAAAGGCATCACTTTGTGTTAAAACGTGGTGGGGACATAACAGCTCAGATGAAAAAAAATGTCTTCAAAATATGAGATTTTAGGCAATGTAATGGGGGGATCGTATGAGGTCAGAGTAGATAATTACATGGGTCATTTTAGAGTCAGTAGGCTCGGCGGGATTTTTTGTGTGCAAATAAACCTTTCTCAAAGCGTTCTCATTTGTTAGTTAACATTTCTTGGTGCAAGCTATTTTTCAGAACATTTTTAACAAATTATGCTTTTAAAAAGTGATGGGGACAAAATCGGCCATTTCAAAAAGTGTCCCCAGCGTCCCCAGTGTAAATTACACCTATGTCTGTGTTATAGGCCTATATAACTATCAAGAGCTGCCAACACACACAAACTTCCTCTAAGATGTTGCAGATTCATAAAAACAAGTAAAAGCTTAAATAATAATAAAATGTTGCCTAATATTGTCAAGTAACCAAGAGCAAAAAGTAATGCAGAACATCTGCATAGTTTTGACCTATTAGAATGCTTGGTCCAATCGTCGTGCAGAACAGCCATTTTTTTTCTGAAGGGGTTGCGGTGAAGTGCCTCACATGATCCCCTGCTGATCCCATGCACTGACTTTGCGTGACTGTGTGCAAGTGTGTGTGTGTGCATACGCGTGTGTGCGCGTGTCTGAGTGACAATACCTCCATTCACTCCTCCAAGCTTGAGCCCATCCTGGTTGTCTGAGGTCAGCAGCAGCTCAGTGATGCCTCGGGACAATAAGGCCTGTAAAAGACAGGGATTATAAAAAAATCTTATTATAAAGCTCTTCTGAGATACAAATGTAATTGCTAAGGACAATAACAGAGAAGTAGAGGAAGAAGGGTGAAAGCGTGGAAATGGAATTGCCGATAATTGACACGAGACCGATTTGTCTCGTGTCAATCATAGTGGTGTGAAATGAAGGTTTCTTACCTCCTTGATGAAGGACATATATTCTGTATCTTCTGCGTAAGAACCATATTCATTCTCCACTTGAACTGCAATGATGGGGCCACCCTTTGAATGCTGCGTGCGAGTTAGGCCAAGACAAATTAGGTTTTGCCCTATGATGAATTGTTGACATGATTACTTTTGAATTCCAGCTGGACTTTAATTCAAATATGTAGGAGGGGATTATACTGCATATCCTCAATGGTAAAGGCATGTTAGTTGGGGTAGTGCCATCCACCATGTGACAGCACGCACTGTTTTACACAGGATTTGAGGAGCAGGTGCTAGTCTAACCAGCAATTAAATGTAGCATTATCATATAGCTTACCATACTCCTATATCCAAGTGGTAGAGGTTTGTTAAGAAAACACTAAACTCAACACCCACTGTTATCATATAAAAATGTAAAATGTTACATTCCATTTTGTATTTAATCAGCATATGGTGTAGTTACCTAGATCAATAATGTCCATCTCATGGGGTGATGTGATTGTATTAAGCATTAATTACATTTGAAACGTAGACCACACACTGCGAAGAAGTGAACAAACCTACCTGATGTGAAACAACCCTCTTAATAAGCTGGTGGAAGAAGGAGTCAACAGCGTCTGTGAATCCCGGGTATGTTGTCCTTAACTTCATGTTTTCATCACGCAGCAGCCAACTGAAAAACACATCATAGGAATAGCTGTACATACACTTGTTGCACAGTCACAGGTTAAGTGAACCCACAGTTATGTAAGGTGCAGTATAACTATACTGTTTTCTCCACAGATATTCAGACTGATATTGCGTTTGACATTTATTGGAATTTGAAACTGAACGATGGATGTCTGATGGAGTCTAAAGTGATTACTTGAATGCTTTGTACTCTGTATTTGTTCTTTCATGGTGTGGCAAATAAAGTTCACATCCCAAGTCTCTATCGGCTGCATGTACACAACTAACACTAATCTCATCAAATAAATATAAAGGTATTTCATAACAATGCACAAGCAGTTGTAACTTCTGGTAGCAACAACAACATTTACCACACTGCTGGTACTCCGATCAGACTTTTTTGTTTGAGAAAAAATGGTAAAAATAAAGAAAATACAATGTTAAATGTACCTGGGTAGCCCACCCAGCTCCCACTCAGCACATATGTACGGCCCAGGACGCAGGATGACTCTGAGACCTAGCTTTGCTGCTAGGCTCAGGTACCCTCTAGAAAAAAGAAACACAATATTGTGGGTATTCACTAACTATGCAATCAATTTGATTTGAATTGTAAATCAATATTAAACAAAACATGTATTTATTTTTAACATTGCTTGGACATTCATTTAATAGTACCTGGTCTAAATGTCTTTGTATCAATACATCATAACACAATGTGTGCAAAGGAAATTCATGTTGGAAATGTAGATTAAACATTTCCTCACAATTATGAATTAGCTCAATACCTAATTGACACTAAACCAAATAATGTGAAAACGTATCAAGTGATTGGCCTTTTACAATACAACACTGCCCTCTGCTGGACGTCAGTGGTTCAACTTGATACTACCAAAATGTCCACAACGACCGCGTTCCTTCCTTACTCTAAATCCAAATTGTCCTGGAAGTAGAACATCCCTCTCTCTGGTTCATGCAGGTTCCATGGGACGTATCTAATAGGAATACAACAGCTTCATTATGTCCGAGCAACAATGCTACTTCTGTGACTATTGTGATTGGTTTGTCTAGCCACGAAACGTGCACTGTGTGTGTGTACCACACCTGAATGAATAAGACACAATCTATTTGAACTTGCTTTGTAATGCGTTTTGAAGTGAATGTGTGTGTGTGATCTGTGTGCTTGTAACTTTGTAAGGCTTTGTAAGGCTTTGCAAGGCTCATCAATGCATGCATGGGTTTCCACGCTGACTCAACGGGTCTAGAGGTCATGATGACGACGATGAGGTGTCGTACGTTGTGAGAGTGTTGAGACCGCAGGCCTTCATCTTCAACAGCCGGTCTTCCCAGTGGGCTCTGGGGACGCGGAAGTAATGGACGGAGCCTCCCAGGACGCGAAAGGGCTTTCCCTCCAGAGTGAACTGGGAGGAGTTGGCCCTCAGCCCCTCTCCGACTTGGGTCATCGTCGGTGGTTTCTTTACATACGACCACCTGAAAGACAAAAAACAAAATCAAAACACGTGCGTTGTTACGCATTGACATAAGACTGTACAAAATGGGTTGTACGTTGTAGTCTAATTGTTTATACTATGAATGAGTCAGGCCGGGCGGGAGACTGCACAGGTGCACCTATACCTGTGGTATATGTGCATGTCTACCTATGTCTTCCGCGTGCACAATGAGACGTACAAACGGATAGGGTCCGGCTAGCGGGCGATATGGATCTACTAGGTGTCTCCGTGTACAATGTCTAAGGTCAAATACGTCAGGTTAAAGATCATAGTCATAAAAAAAAGATCACCTTCGCAGCCAAGGAACCAGTCTTTAACCTGTAGCAAAGTTAGAACATGTATGCAATACTTTGTTTTTGGAAAGACCAGGCAACATTCTGAAGTGTCGAGTGGACAACACTTGAATTAACTAAGTTAACTAGTTAAGTTTCGGGGGCTTACCTTGTGAACGTGTACGCAATGATTCCACCGATAGTCACACACACCAGCATACATCTTCGGACGAACGACAGGCGAACAAACATCGGGTTTATTTTAAAGGGCGCCGTGTGTCGCCGCTCGCGCTACGCTACGTCGAGGGCGCGTCGCGCGGCTCTCTTGTCGGTCGAGCTGTGGGGAAGTTTTTGTTTACGTCTGCAACCGAAAGCGATTTTTAATTTCGTTCGCTGCACATTCGACACTTTAGCGAGTAACACGAGGCACCTCGATGTGTGTCAGCGCGGAACTGTTTGATGTCGATATTAATTTGGAATACTGGACTGTACCATAATTTGGTTATGATTCACGAGTTGAAGTTGACTCACGAGCATATGTCGTCGTCATCAGACTACAACGTAGTCTACCTACGACCCACTGGCAGAGATATTTTCCGTTGTAATAACTTCCAATAAAACAATAAAAAGCAAAGACGACAATAAAGACGGGGTTTATGATCGCTCGCCATATTATGCAATACTTAAAACTAGAAGGTTCTTAACAAAAGAAGTGTTGTTTCATTGAGGCTGTTTATGTGTTTTATCTGTGTTGCATGTGAATAATAACAAAATTATATTGATAGTATATCATCAAATATGCAGTACGTTTCGTGTTTATGTTCAATATGCACCCTAATACACAGAAGCTTACTGCAAATATCTGCATAAAATAATGCCTAGCTTCCCTTTTCACTCCCACGCCTCATACTTTAAAGAGAGCATGGGCATGTCACGTTGACAACAGCTACGCTTTTGTTCTGAAGGAACAATAGATTGCAATGTCCACAGTATTCTAGGCCTCTCGCCATCACTGTCCCTTCAGATGCACCCCAGGAAGCTCACCCTCGAGGTACAGTGTTGCCTTTTCCTCTTAAAAACATTGAATTAACAAATAATCTATACTGGTAATTTGCTGCTGTTATTTCTAATAGAGATGTGGAATTAACACGTGGGCCTGCTTGTAACTAACGGGCACATTGTGCAATAGCCGTGGTAGCAGTATATTCTATTGTTGCAGTCAATAGAATAATAACACATCATAAGATACAGTAATAACATAGTCATACAGTTATACCGTATGTGATTACCAATATCTTAGTTTATTGTCATAGTTTTTGCTATCTTATAGGTTGTCTAGTGACCAGGTTACCAGGCGTCCCACTGAAGTGAGGAGGATGAGCAGTGCAGAGGGGCTGACGGCCAACTCCTCCCAGTTCACTCTGGAGGGAAAGCCCTTTCGCATCCTGGGAGGCTCCATCCATTACTTCCGCGTGCCCAAAGCCCACTGGGAAGACCGGCTGTTGAAGATGAAGGCCTGTGGTCTCAACACTCTCACAACGTAAGACACGCTCTTCACCATCACCTGCAGACCACATTGAATCAGTGGGAGAAACACATTTGAATGAATTGATGAGCCTTGTTATCATTTTCAAACGCAGATCCTATTCATTCAAACTAAAACTACCACACTCAAGTTCAAGTTCAAGGAAACAAATGCATCTCAAGGAGACCCAGGGTCCATACTTAACTTTTTGCTCCAAGCACCATGACGCACTGACAGTTTAGCAAATATTTAAATTCAGTCTTGTTTGTATGCTTCACTAGGCTACAGAGTTCAGTTCAGCTAAAACAAGAAACAAACAAAGCAGGACCTTGAAGGGCACATCAGTTGTGTTTTTGCATAAATGATTGTTGCTTCATCTTTCAGATATGTGCCATGGAACTTGCATGAACCTGAAAGGGGGATGTTTAATTTCCAGGATCAGTTGGATTTAAAGTAAGGATTTTATTAAAATAACTCAATCTTCCTTCATAGTGTCATACAGTTCCTTAGAATTGTGTTTGCAATAAAATACCAGCTTTATCCACCTGTTCTAGGGCTTATATCAGCTTAGCCGCAGAGTTAGGTCTCTGGGTGATTCTGCGTCCCGGACCATATATCTGTGCGGAGTGGGATTTGGGAGGGTTGCCTAGGTTAGTCCATGACATCAAACTTCAATTAGTATGATTACTAGCTGTAAAAGATCCAAACCTAATTCCCTCCTTATTTCAGTTGGTTGTTACAAGACAAACACATGCAGCTGAGGACAACTTATCCAGGATTTGTCAGTGCTGTTAATGCCTACTTTGACAAGCTTATCCCGCTAATCAAACATCTGATGGTAAGCTCTTAAAAGTGTTTTGTCCAAGAAGCTTCAGTATATTTGAAGCGTATGAATCATTTAACAAGTAATTGTTGCTTACTGCATCCATTGTATTGTGTGTGTGTACTTCTACATTGTTGTTGTTTTTAAGTTTCAAGTCGGGGGCCCGATCATTGCTGTTCAAGTTGAGAATGAATATGGATCATATGCCAAGGATGACAAATACATGGCATTCATCAAAAACGTAAGCTTCTTCTGTTTTCAATAAATTCAGCGACAAGCTTAACTCTTGTTAACTGAACCAATGTCAACAAGGTTAAAATGACATTGATGTGTGAATTTTGTACTGTATATGTATGTATGTATATGTATATGTATATGTATATGTATATGTGTATGATTGGATAATTGGATGATTGTGATTGCATGATCTAGCTGTTCTATTTGTCTTATATTATGTATCTCTGCCTCTCTCTCTCTCTCTCTCTCTCTCTCTCTCTCTCTGCTCTCTGTGTGTCATTTGTCTTTTCCTTTATTTTCTCTGCAGTGTCTCCTGTCCAGGGGCATTAGCGAGCTCCTGTTGACTTCAGACAACTGGGAGGGTTTGAGGTGTGGGGGTGTAGAGGAAGGTATACAACCCAACATGATTTTAATAGGCAATACATTATAGACTAGATGTTATAGTACTATTCATACAGTGTATTTGCTGTACCGTGATTCTCCATTGGTTCTCTTACGTATGCTTGCCTTCGTTCCAGCACTTAAAACACTGAACCTGCAGAGACTTTCCTTCGGAGCCATACAGTATTTGTCTGACATGCAGGTACGTGGACCAGCATCAACTGTGAATACATGATATATTATCCAAAACACAGTCTGTTACAGAACTAAAATAGAAACTTAATATTACATTATTTAATTTAATGTATTTAAGCAGCAGAAGACAGTGGCATCAGCATTTGTGTATATGATATGACTTGTTAGCCCCAAAGACCTCTCATGGTGATGGAATACTGGTCTGGATGGTTCGATGTCTGGGGAGAGAATCACCACATCTTTCAGGCCGAAGGCAAGAAGCATTTATTATTCACAAAAAAATATTAAGCTTTTTTGGAAGCACTTTTTAAAGCATATGCAGAATCACGCTCGGTTGCACACAGTTCGTTAAAGTTCATAGAAGCTAGATCTCTGCTAATGGTTACTTTTGACAGCAGTTGTTAAGGCAGAAGAAAGAAGAAAATAACTCAAAAGAATAAGTCATGCTCATAAGCTCACTATAAAACTGTGGAACCATGCACTGCTTTTTTATGTTACACATGTTACTCACGTATAGTATGTGTCACTAATATCAGTCTCACTTACTGTCACTCCACTGGCAGACATGCTAGCAGTGGTGTCAGAGATTCTGGAGAGAGGCGTGTCGATCAATCTCTACATGTTCCATGGCGGAACCTCGTTTGGCTTCATGAATGGCGCCATGGACTTTGGAACCTACAAATCTCAGGTCAACAGTTATGGTAGGTGGACATATTGTTGGGAAAGACCCGAGGCTACATTTTCAAAGGTGTCAGATTATCATCAGTGTGAATTATGAGTGCTTCCATGGTTATGCATAATATGGTAGTATTTATTAACAACCTATTTTATCAACCTAATTATAATTATGTCATGTCTATGAGAAAAACACCACATATTCCTGGTAAAGTATATGCAAATTAATCATCAATCAATGGGAATCAATATTTTTTTTCTTTTTTTTCAATATTTGCTCTAGATTATGATGCACCTTTATCAGAGGCCGGGGACTACACTCCAAAATATCACTTCCTGCGGACCTTATTGAGCCAATACCGCTGTAAGTAGTATCAATGGTATCAAGTGATTTTAGTTCTGGCATTCAGTGTGTTGTAGATGAAATATTGGTTTTAGATGTAATAACTGTTAACACCCAAAACCACATATTATTCAATCCTCCAGAGCAGTATCCCCAAAAGTGTTGAATATGAAAGTAATTTATTTCAAATGAAAGCGTGCCTGGAAAAGACTCATCTGTTTTCTCCCCTTTGCCTTTTCAGCTGAGCCTCGCCCTGAAGTTCCCCCTCTTCAGAAGAGGTCAGCCTATCAACCTGTGGCCATCCAGCAGTACCTGTGCCTATGGGACGCCCTGCACTTCGCAGAGAAGGTGAGCTAACAACACACTAAGACCAAACACATGACGGGTGCCGGTCTAGACAATAATGATTAGAACATCTAAATATAACAACAACAAAAAGATCATGGTTAAAAATGTGACCATGGGTTAAACCAACCTTTGTACAGCGTCCACAAGAGTTTTTCACCTTTCAAAATAACATCACTCCAAACAGAGTTATTTGCTAATGCAGTTATCAGAGAGAGTTATGTGTTGTATATCAGGGTAAAGTATTCAGTCCTCACTATGGTCATCTCATTGAAACGAATACTGTTCACATTTCATTTCAGTTTTTCAATGGTGCACTGATAACTTAATTGAACCGAAAGATCTGCTCTTACGCCCGCCTGTCTAGCCATTAAAGTCAGAGAAGCCAGTAAACATGGAGAATCTTCCGGTCAACAACAACAACGGCCAGTCGTACGGCTACACTCTGTACGAGACCACCATCACCAGCGGGGGAACCCTCAACTCCATGAATAACATCAGAGACCGAGCACTGGTGAGCACGCACTTCATCATTTAAAGTAATGTACAAAACCCAACATGAAGACACACACACACACACACAATCACATGAAAAGCATCAGCAATCTTTTTGATCCCCAGGGGTCACTACATAACAGTTCTTGGTCTCATGTGTTCGTATTAATGTTCTCTAGGTGTTTGTGGACAGACAGCCTGTTGGCAGTTTGAACTACAAGACTCACCAGCTAACACTTCCTGATGGAAAGGTATTGTTTTGTATTCCAACGTGCCATGCCAAAAAGCTGGGGTTTTATTTATGTATTTATTAACTAACTGGCATGGTTTAAAAATTATATTAACATTCTGTCTACTGTTTGTTTGAACACTGATGCATTTCTGAATCCAACACTAATTTCTATTAAAATGCCTTATTTTAGCATCCACGACAGCTTATCTTTATATTTTTATGATAAGAGATTTTGATGATAAATGCTTTTAATGACATCATACTATATTACTAACAACCATGTTTAATGCATTTAATTTCCAAAGAGCGAGAGAACGTTGGGTTTACTTGTGGAGAACTGTGGAAGAGTGAATTATGGGAAAGCACTGGACGACCAGCGCAAAGGTACTCTTCAGACTTCACTGTTTTGGGTTGTTTCATTCTCTTATGTATTTCTTGTCACACTAAGTGTACTACAATTAATACTTTGCTCTACACTGTGAATGTAGCTCAGCTCTGTCTTCTATCCTTGCGTTGTATTTTTCCAGTCGCATCTTTAATCGTTGTTATTTCCAGGTCTTGTTGGAGATATCTTGTTGAATAACGCCCCTCTGAGAGGCTTCACTATCCACTGTTTGGATATGAAGCCAAGCTTTATGAAGAGGTTGGTTTCACCCATTTCACCATTGATCTGTTCATACGGTCAGTCAGCTAACTATATATCTCTCCAGAGATCAATTTACCTTAGATAATATCATTTAACTTATAATACATGCCAATGGTTGTGGCACATGAAGTACTGATTTAAACATAAATATATATATATATATGGCAGGAGACCCTTGCTACACAGCACGTAAGTGGCTTTTCTGGGCTCCAACGACAACCAGGATACAGTTCTGCAGGGAGAGCAGGTGTTACCTGCTGACGTGTCAGCACTCTCTTGAGTGTGTGTGTGGTTGATAGCTGGTTTATCCTGTGTGCCTTGATTCCCCAATGCAACACAGGTGTGCAGCCTCACCTGACCCGAGTCAGGCTGATTAGACGGCTGGGTGAGGCTTAAACCAGCCACCAATCACACACACACACACACACACACACTATATATATATGAACATAACTGTAGTTTCTTTTTTATTTATTTTCTTTTGTAAAAAAAATGTCCCTGTATATTGTTTAGATTGAGTTCAGCTCAGTGGAAGTCTGTCCCCCAGAGGCCCTCCTTCCCAGGGTTTTTTCAGGCCACACTGCATGTGGAAGAGGCTCCCAGAGATACATTTCTCACATTGTCTGTGAGTAGGACAACCTGTCTATCATATATCTTTATTTTATTTTCATAATGAAGCCATATTAATGAATTAAATTATTTTATAAATTAGGATTTATTGTATTATTGTTTGTATTACATTTAAATTACATACTTAAAAATAAATTAAATGTTAAAAGTCAGGTGCATCATTTAAAAGATGAATAGAATATGTCATTACTTCGTCATTTGCCATGTATCTTCCTAATCAATGGGTTCTGCATTACACAAAGCATCAGCTACCATGGATAATGTGTCTATGTGTTTGCAGGATTGGGGTAAAGGAGTAGTGTTTATTAATGGGCAGAATTTGGGCCGCCACTGGTTCATTGGTCCCCAGCATTTCCTGTATGTTCCTGGACCCTGGCTCAGGAGAGGAGAGAACCAGGTATGTTGAGTCTGAAAGAGTCGGGTTCTACTTATTTTTTATGATACATTGAAGTGTGATATTTGCATACATTCCTTTCATGTTTTATGCCCATGATCATTTCCCAGATGTTTCTAATTGAGATATATGTTGTCTATTACTTGATGCAGGCTTTAATTGTTTTACGTTTTACTTCTAGATTATTGTCTTTGAGGAACACAAATCAGAAGAGAAACTCATCTTTGCTGAAAATCCTGATCATGGAAAGACAATTGATGTGTACAAACTCCCCTTTTGCACTTTGCTTTAAAAAAAAAAAA
>OMNO01065972.1:0-15634 GCA_900303215.1 Trachyrincus scabrus
AGGTGATTATCTCCTGGTGCGAAACCTAACCAGCTGCTCAAATAGGAAGAGAGAAACGAAAAGATGGGCAAGCAGAAAATGAGAGGAAGAGAGAGTGTCCAATAGAGAGTGATTGAGAGAACCTTTTGAATAACATGAATACAATTGGTTATGACTAATATGGAAAGGTCCGCCTTGTGGTTGAGAGTCAGAGTGAACAAGATATAATAAGATTTGTAAATGTAATTATGGATATCATGAAGCTGAGTATTCGTCATGAAAGCGGATCACAATCATGAAATGTCATCTGCTCTCATTGACTGTAACCATGTAGAAAGAGACATAACCTTGAAAAGATCAATTATCAGTAATCAATGTATTATTGAAAAAAGTGTAGCTTTTCATATTTTGATACCACCACTATGGCATGTGTTTCTGGCACACGGGCCAGTGATCTCATGCTTTGTTAACCACTGATCAAACCTTGACTGGTATGAATACATATACAAAAAGTATTCTGCTGAACAGTGAGCTTTCAGATAGACTGCTATACCTGCATTTGCTCAGATACACACATCAAACACTGTGATAAGGGCATACTGTACATGTAACCACTTGAATATATGTAAAACCATTTCATACTTCTTATGCAGACACAACTTTAAACAAATCTCTCAACTCTATTTGTACAGACTTATTTGTACTTGGCTTTTGCATAAACAATTTGTGACATTTTAGGTGTTGGCTGGATTGATCAATTGGTTTTATTTCTTAGGGTTGTGTTTGTGTTGTCGGCAGCCTGATCATTCCTATCACACATTAACAGCCTGGCTATTCCTATCACACATTATTCACAGTCAATATCTCTGGTGTTAATCAATGTCTGTTTAAGTTTGCCAATGTTCTATCCCCTTTTATATTTCATGTTAGTACCTCATCCTTATATTCTCTTTACTCTTCATGAAGCAGTAGTCAGGGCATCACATAGAGAAACTAACTAAAGCATTGCTGCCATCTACAGGTGGAAGTAGCAACTTGTAATCATCGTACACATGGCCAGAGTTTGTCTGGTTTGAATGTAGGCTAATCACGTCACTGTATACATTCATTTTCTCTTTTTACACAGCTAACATGTAATTTTGAAGCAGACCAGGATGTAAATGTTATTTTTAATTGTATTTTTAATTTTAACAGATTATTTAAGGATTTCAACCCCACCAGGAACGGGACTTTAATCATCAGTGTAGACCTAATGGCAGCTTTGCATAGTCAAAATTAGTCTCAATGATTTAAAAATAATTGGACATTGCACAAATTATGAATAATAATCATTATATGCAATTGATTGAACAGAAAAGGGGGATTAACTATTACACTTTGTATATTTGTATAGTATTTGTATATCGTATGAATGTGAAAATATGTATTTTTGCATTTTGTAGCCTCAAGAGTATGTTGATGTCAATATCGATAGTATTGAAGTATTTCCTTTTCAACCAATCACCTGAGCCTTGTTGGGGGCTCCACCAGTAAAGATGCTGTGTGGCGTCTAATGAAAAGAACAGTGTACAACAGCCAAAATGGTGAATTGGAGGGGGGTAGATAGCAAACCTCCTTTGAGGAATTAACTCTAAACACATCTTTATTGGTAAGGATTTATCTTTCACTTAGCATAATAATATAAAAATTGTCGGATTGATCATAATATATTTCAGCATTGTCTTTGTCCTTTAATGGGTTTTATTATTCTTACTGTTGTCCTCATATCAGCTGCTGTGAGGAAGAACCCCCTCACAGCGAACACTGCTGAAGCCGAGGTGGAGAACCAGATGAAGGGGTGGCTACAGCTGGCAGCAGAAAGAGAGGGAGGAGGGAGAAGACAAGCTCGCCATTTGAATGTTATGTTGAGCCATATGACGCCATGTTTGATTTATTTTAATATCTTTTGTTCAAATGTTACATTTTTGTTTTTGATTTGCTAAATTTGCTGTGATTGAAATGTTTCTGTAAATACATACTTTTATTTTGACACATTTCTTTTGTATAATCTATAATTTGTGTTTCTTTTTAGTTTACAAAATGTTCTGTCATTACTGATTTTGGTATTCTTCTGCCCTGTTATGCAGCAAGCTAAACACTCAACCAATAAGTACCCAAGGCAAAGGCTGACTTCAGGTGTTTTAATGGAAGTGGTGTGATACTGTAAAACGTGTATAAGTATCATGTAAGCAATACAGTTCTATGCAAATAAAATAATATAATACAAATTATTATCCAAAGCAGTAAAGGCTGCATAACAGAAGATAAATGCTTCTAAAGCGACACTGAAATGGTAGGTATGAACAAAAAAGTACACAAATACCACAAGTGAATAGAGCATATCTCCAATATTGGTACCAAAGAAAAGATAACATCAAAATAACCAAAAGAAAGATGTGAGATTGTTGTCAATGTGGATGCTACTGGGTCAGAGTGAATACAGCTAGAACACAGCATAAATGGAAGGTTTCATTTCCACCTTCATATTTTAGAGTGAATACCACCTAGTGAATACCACCGGGAGATCAGTCAATCAGGCAAACAAATCCGACAAAGGGCAGGCTGGGAAATCCAAGGTCCAGAAAACATGCAAGCAAGGTCAAAAACAAGCAGGTCTGGAAAAAACCTGAATGTAGAATGCAGGGAAAGTTCGGCGAAACACACAAGACAATCTGGCAGCAAAGTGGACTGGTATTTATACTGAGGGACTAATGAAGGAATGAGCTGCAGGTGATGAGATGAGTGGGAAAAACCAGGTGAAAAACAGATGATACTTGTGAAGATGACCCATCTTCCACACCCAGTACACCTGCAGGTTAAGGCCTCTTTATTCAGCACATGTACACCACTGACTACAAAACAGCTTTGATCTGTGAATATGCCTTATATGTAGGTAGAATTATCGTAGTTACCAGTAAGCAAATGCCACTGTTGTGGAGTAACCCTTTTTGAAACATAGTTTTTTATTTCTAAAGCAAAGCGAAGGAGGGTGAGCGGCCACAGCAATCTGGGTACTGTGCTGTAGCAGATAGAGAACAGCAACAGGGCAAGAGAGGACCGTTTAGTGGAGCTGCTGCGTGAGGAGCAGGCGGAGCCTGTGGACTAGACCAATGATATTTTCTTTACCCGTTTCTTTACCTGTTTGTTTGCACATTAGCTCTTTTGCTGTTTTTTTGTTGGGTTTTGCTGCGTTCCATTGATAGTATTTAACGGACTTTGGCTTCTTGATTACTTTGGTAACAATAATACTCAAATAATAAAGTACGAAGTCTCTACGCTCACACTGTTCCATTTATCTTTGCTTAACCTGTGCCTACACTTGAGCCAGCAGGTGATGGATCAACTGTAGCAGTATTATTTGTAGCATTATTTTTATTAAAGAAGCCCTCTTTTTTTTAACAGGCCCCTGTAAACAGGCCCATCATTTATTACAGGCCCCCACATTATTATTACCTCCGACAAGGAGGTTATATTTTCGCCCGTCTGTGTGTCTGTGTGCCAGATATCTCCAAAAGTTGAGCACGGATTTTCATGTAATTTGGTGGGTAGGCTGCTTATGCTTAAGTAAGAAGTGATTAACTGTTCATGCCAATCGGCTAAAAGGGGGTGTGGCAGAGGGTGTGACATATCACAAAAAGGTGCATAACTTCCCATAGATTTGTGTAACACCACCAAAAAAATATCATGAAAGGTTTGTCATGATGATTATTGGGTGACCTCCCTCAGCCCCACCCACATTCTGTTTTCTTGAGAGGGGGCCTTGTGGGGTGTCATCGGACTCAGCTCAGAGCAGCCAGTTGTGCTCCCTCCAAGCCAGGCCCACTTCTGTCAAACTGATTCCTTGGCAGAAGTCTATGCACTACTGAGCACATTTTCTAGTCTGCCAGTGTGCCTGCATATAGATACAATATTTTACTATATTATTGTGGAGTGTGTGTTGGTGGCTGGTTTAAGCAGCCTCACCTGGTCGGAGTTTGACTGATTAGACTCTGGGACTGGGTGAGGCTGCACACCTGTGGGGCATTGGCCAATCAGGCCCACAGGTTAAACCAGCCACCAGCAAACACACTCAGGAGGAGCTCCAGCATGTACCACCTGCTCTGTTGTTCAGACTACCACAAACTAACAATAAACCGGTTTACTCATCAACTGCCTGTGTCCTGCTGTGGGAGAAGCCCGGGAAAACCATCGGAGATGGCATGTGGCAGGGGGAAACTGCCACAATTATGTTTCAATACAATGGCTATACTGTCCAAATGTCAGAAAGTACACGGTTCAATGTAATTTTTATTTCCCAATAGCAAAAATTGTAATGGTAAATGCAAATAAGAAAACAATGAAATTCCACTTCAGTAACTTCAATGAATCCAAATAAGAAATCGCCATGCTGTTGCGTCATGCTCCTCACACCAGTCCAAATTGCAGTCATTTTGCTTCATTGAGAAACGCCATCCTCCCTTCAGCCTACTGAAGTCATTAATATACTCTACTACACACCTTGCTCTACTGATCTTGCAGTTGTAGGTCTGCTGTACTGCATTCAGGCATCTGCATATGCATATGACATCTGTAGGGGATAGGCAGTATCTCTAATGAGATCGTACCCAATGTCACCTATTGTCAGAATGCAGACTACTGAGCACTCTGGCATCATGAACACTCCCTGGGCTTCCAAAAAACCATCCCTTCCGATTGAAATAATCACAGTGGTACTCTTGTGGGGCCAGAATAGGAATGTGGGATCCATCCAAAGCACCAATGCACTACCTCTGCTCAAAGTATTCAGCCATTTTTGCTGCGTCAGGTTTGCAAATCAGTTCTGGCAGGAGTACTTAATTAAGCAGAACTCGGTCACACGCATGAAGCGAGAGGAACAATTCAGCGAGTGTTGAATCCAATTCAGCGAGTGTTGAATCCAAGTCAACTCCGATTCGCCAGTTCAATTGTTTATTTGCGATTCATGGTAAAAAAAACTGTGCTGTTATACTGAATAAGTACGTAGGTACGAGGCCACAGGCCGAGTGCCGAAGATAATCACAACAGTTCAGTTTTATACAACAGTTCTACAACCGCCATTTATTGGCAAACAGTAATAAGCGACAACTTATGATTTGTTTGTTTATTTAATAATGTATTTGGCTCCGCCCACACAAATAGTTCCGCAACTAGACTGGGACTTGACTGTTGCCAAGCAACACAAAAATGTTCCTGCACACGTTCTCTGCTGACTTTCATTCATTCATAATTCATCATTTAACTCAAATGTTATTTGTGGAAATATGTAACCTTTGCGGTGCAAAGTTTGTTATAATCTAAGATAGATAACGATCGTTAATGCAATTAACGGTTATTAGAACACGTGTAAAGCGGAGTGTATAGTTTTCAACTATATGTATAGTTGAAAAGTCCCAGTGCTGTTATACTCAATGGAATGCCTCTTGTCCAATGAAATTACATGGTCAGAACTAACTGTTGTATAATATCCAATATCTTTCCAACTTAACTCACGTAACTTATGTGATCAACAATCAACAAGTCTTGTTGATTTACATCCTTGTGTTGCATTCAATCAAGCCAATCAATTGCATACAAAACAAGACTAAGTTAGCGTTAAAGGGACCTTCCACCGATTTGCGACATTTTGTTGGTCTCCAGGTTGCCTAAAAAATGCCTACAAATGAAAAAACTGCTTGGGAATGCATTTTGTGGATCAAACTATGGCTATTTGTATTACCCGGAATGTCCCGGCAAATGGCTTTTCGCCAGAACTTCCGGGTTTTCAAAAAACTATGAGCTCTTTCTCAGTGCCCTCCCTCTTGGTAAAATCACCCTGGCCAATCAACTTGGAGTTTGGTTCTGTGAGTTTCAGTTGCCAAATTGTTAGCCTGAAGAGCTACTGGCACAATCTCTATTATCAAATGTTACAGACCCATGGATGTATTATTACAACGGAGACAGGATTGAAGAAGATCAGCAAGTGTTTTTTTCTCAATAATATTTTATTGATTTTCTCATCATCATCAACAAACAATAACACAATAGCACAGAGTTCACTTAGTTTACAGAAAAGTTCACTTACATTAATGGGTTTACATTGTGTGTTGGAAATTGGTTCCTTAAAGACATGTCACATAAAACAACTGGTCAAGAAAAAAATAAATAAAAAGGTGGTAGACAGATTTATCAAGACATTTTATGGTCAGGCACCACTAGGTACATAACACTTAACAGCAGGCCAGCCAGATCCCGGGGATATGGTCAAGAATGGGTTGCCAGACCTTATAAAATAAGTTATAATTTCCCTTTAATGTGGCACTGAGACGTTCCATAGGAAATACCTTACATGTTTCTCTATACCATTGTGTGACCGATGGAGGTTCCTTTTTAATACACTGAAACAGAACATATCGTCTGGCTAGTAGCGAAAGTTTTTCAATTAGAGTGTACTGTCCAGGGGACAAAGAAAACTGTTTTGCCGGTAAGCTGAGAAGAAACAGGCCACATCCAAGTGAAATATTGAGCTTAATTCCTTGGCAATATTTTTCCAGTATCTGAATATAAAGGGACATTGCCATAAACAATAGTAGTAGGACCCCACTTCTTTTTAGAATTTCACACAAAGTGGAGAAAGCTCTGGTTTTATTTTATGAAGAAATTAAGGTGTGCGCCGTAGTCCATGCAAAATTCTGTATTGACATGTGAATGTTTTCCTGGCAGTCTATGACACTAGATCACACCTCAGCTTCTGGTTGGCCCCCCAAGTATATCTCCTATATCTCAACAGCTTTGTTAATGTTAAGGCAATCAAGAGAGTACCGTTTTTAATAAAAAAATATAAGTTAGATTAAAATTGAGGAGGAAAGTTTCAATGGCGCTTTTCATTGGTTGGTCAGTAGTCAATTTTAAGTCAGACTCAGTAAAATGCCTGACCTGAAGGAACCCAAAAGCCTTTGAGTGGAACACCATGTTTGGTCTGAAGTTGTGAAATTGACAGGTCATCGACAATTTTTATTCCTTTCGAGTACCAGTCTTCAAAAATTGTCCTACAATACACCTAGAGGAAATGCTTTGTTTTGGGTCAAAGGATACAAAGCTGAAGGAGAAACTTTTCGACCAGCATGTAATACGAGATGGGACATGATGAAGGAGGGGTTATCGGAGATTGCCTTTCTGAATTCTAGCATGAATTATATGAGCAGTGCACCATGGGCAACACATTCAAGGTACCCTTTCTTCGGCATGATTATGGAGGGCAAACATGGGAGAGTGTAGGGTGGATAATTTCTTTTGGTAGGCAAAAAGAGAAATACCTCCCCATTAAACTTGCTCCAGTGATCTTAGAGCAAGCAGCCCTTGGGTACATGAAAAGTGATCTCATTGACAACTTTCTAAAGTATGTCTCAAAATCTGACCGCATTGTCTTGGAATCCTGCCAAACAGACTTCAGAAGCTCAGACCAGGAAGAATTATCGGACATCTTAGACCACTACAGCTGCCAAAGACTGCCAACAACAGACAACTTTGAACAAATTATACAAGAATTAGAACACAAAACTAGCTCCCACTTCCTCAAGCTGCTTGTCCAGAGGGGCAAGCATGCTTGTCCACTGCTCAATAACAAAAGCAGGCTCTTGGATGACATATACGAAAACATGCAGCCAACAGCAAGGACAATTACAAGATCACTCAAGTTTCCCACCACAATGAATGCCCAAGAAAAGGAAATAGCAGAGCATTTGACAACATACCTGCAAGAGTGTGATACAAAGCAACAGTTTCTGTTTCTGAGATACTGTACAGGCTCAGATCTGTTTTTAGGCAAGACTATAACCACTGATTTTACAAACATCCAAGGCTTTGAGGGAAGGCCTGTGGCACATACATGTGGGTGTCTTCTAAGACTGTCCATTCATTATCCATTATAATAGCTACCCAGATTTTAGGTCTGAAAACATTTTGGAGAGTAATGTATGCATGGACATAGTTTAGTGCAACTCAGTCTGTTGATATAAAGCACTCCAAATTTACATTAAGATGTTTAATATGACCTCTTGAATTATTATTTTTTATTCAAACCACAGGGTGCTGGACCAATGTAAATACAAATAGCCGATACAAGCCTGTTAGTCTGGTCAAAATAATAGTGGTTGTTGGTAATTCAAGTAAAACATATCCTACCTGTGTACTGTACCTCAGGGGAAGACGATCCTGGTATTCATGTAAAAAGCCTAGGTCCATATTATAGTTTGTGGAGCAAAGGGGGGGGCTTGGCATCGGACTGCAAACAAGGAGGGCGGGGTGGCTGATTCCCCGGGATTGACGCAGCTGTGGGTGGTGAGCATAATGCTATTGCCTATGTATTGATATGTGTTTGCTCTCCCCCACAGTGAGCCTGGATCCTGCTCCACGCTGAGAGAAGCCAGCACACTCTCATATGTTCCATGGACTCATTGATTGTTGATCGCTATTGTGTCAAGAACGAAATGGTCACATTGAGAATGGTTGCTCACACTCACCCTCCTGTCCACTCTTATTTATCGACATGAATCCCAATCAGTATGATTGTTTACATGTTGATCTGCGTCCCTTGTTGTTCATGTCGATCGTTTGTTTTCGTGAACGGCCGAATGGTGCATCGCTTTAAATGTTCCTTTCCTTTCATGAAGGATGGTCCAGTGTACCCTATGCTAAAGGAGATAAGAAAGGAAGCATTGAAGCACCTTTCCTTAGCTCTTATCATAGCTGCCATTTAGATACTTCCGGGTCATTCACTCATTTAGGAACCTTCCTAAGCAAAAAAGACTATTTGACCGCAGCCCTATTAACATTTCCGGAACACAGCCATGACGGCTGTGAGAGCCGTATTTGGCGTATTTCATTCTGCGACTGTTTTATCTTAAGGTGCCAATGCTTTTCTTGTGATTCGATAACAATATCAATACAACTTCTTTTGTTTGCAAACAAGCTCCTTTTTTTCAAGAATGGCTGGAAACTGGACAGATTCAGAAATAATGGAGCTCCTCTCTGTCCATCCTCTCATTTCTTCTTCTGTTGAGTTTTATAGCGGTTTGCATCCATAAATGTTGCATTACCGCCATCTGCTGGACTGTCCCTTGGCTCATCTATTCCGGCATTGCTATGCTATGTGTGAAAGGGCGCAAGATGGAAATGTTCCAGAACGTAGCTGCATGTGTGAATAGTGAAAATCACTTGTGGCTAAAGATGTACCAAAAGGTGCACTTAATAGTTTGTGCAAGTGGTCCCAAGAAGGGTGAAAGAGATGGCACATGCATATTCCAGATTTGCGCACTGTAAACAACGATGTAGTAACTAATCCTACCACTATTCTTTCTGGAACCATAGGTAATACAAAGTTCTCCTCTGTGATCGATCTAGCTAACGCTCTTCTTTTGCATACCGGTAGAAAAAGACTGGGGCAGTTATCTCCCCTACCGCTCGTTCACAGAAGTCCAGGGGTCAACCAGTGCTGGGGAGTCTTTTCAAAAAGAGAAAAAGAAATTCCCCCCTCACCAAACTGAGGAAGTGGGACCCGCCCTAAAGGACTATGCGGGAGCACGGTAGTTAATGCACTGTTCCACAAACCTGTTGCAAAAAGTGTTGCATGTGTACCATCAGTAACAAGCCACCATTGAGGTTCCTTTTAATATCTCTCCATTGTGTTGTGTTGAAACAGTTAACTCGCTTGCTAAAAGAAACTGGTGGAGTTTCCCCTGGGTCTGCCCAGGTCTATCGGTGGGCATGTCCCAGTGGGGGTGGGCGGACTGCGTGGTACCAGTCCCGCCCCTGTTGTCTTGGCCAGTTGCAGAGAGCCACTGTTGCTTTCTTTCTAATAATACACACTGAGTGTTTTGTGAAAATAGATTGATATTTCTTCTTTTTGCTTAATTGTTAAACTGCTTTGGCCAGATAACTGTTCTTTGTCCATGCCAACAAAAGTTTCTGTGAACTGAATTCAAGCAAGTGGAGACACCCCAATTGCTAGAAACCTGCACTGCATGTTGTAGTCCAGGGAGTTGTCCGTTCACGTGCTTCCGTGTGTGTGGGTTTGTTTGTTGAAAAGAAAGGAAGTCTGCCCCTAGTGGCCAACTTAGAAATAACTTTACAGCTTGTGCTAATGAGCTAATGCTAACACACTGCATACTATTTACTGCTGTAACTGCATGAGGTCTAACAAAAGACATTTACTTTCATTCTTATATTCAACTTTTCATTTCCAGTTTAATTCTTTTTTAATTATTTCTACTTCACAGTACCAATCCAGTGTTTTTGTTTAAGTCAGCAATTCTTCTAAACAATCTTAATCCTGAACTGACAGGTCGCCTCTAACCTTTGTAGAGCCCCTTTTGTCAATGGCCACAGGTTGAGTAGCTCTCCATTTAATCTGTTGGGAAGGGATCTAATGTACAAGCTATGTAGTTCATTGACATTTGAAAGTAATGGGTTTACCTTGCAAATGCCAACCACTAATGCTGTAATGCTTTGTGATAAACTGGCAGCATTTGACAATATGCCATTGTTAACGTCGACTGAGAAAGTTATTTTCTTACTGGCCTCATCACCCGCCCTGTTGTGTCTCCAGTACATGCACACATGACTGCACGGGTAGCTGTGGCAGATGACTCTGTCTCCATTCCTCCACATTTGCAATCTATACCACCTATCCTATGGGCTAAACATAAGCATCAGACAGGATTTATTGACTGTACCCCATACACGGCATCCTGCAACAGGCCAATATGGAAGGCTTGTTAGCCTATGACGGGTAAGATCCCACCTTGAAACCCTGGGACAACCTAAGGCAGGCACAGTCACGATTACTTGGCCAAGTCAGCGTGAGCACTGACTCACTCGATCATAAAGTGACGAGAAGACGAGAAAGAGATGAAACTATCAAAGGAAAAGCGGTAGCCTTAACTAAGGCATGGTGCCTTTTCGCTGGTGAAACCCTCTACTGTACTGAAACTACACATTACAATTTCGGTGTAGTACAGGACTTTGGTCAACTTTGGCAACAGCATGGTTTCAAAGCAGCTGAAGAGCCCATACCACATCAAACTTTGGTTTCGGATTCACTGGCTGCAATTTCCCTTCCTACTAGATCAGCTGTAGTTAAGGTTAAAGGGCATAGCACCTCTGGAGACATACAGGCAGAGGGTAACGACTAAGCTCATATGGCAGCTGGATGGGCTGTGCGCTACATCACCATACTGCTCTGTAGCTCCTGTTTATTCAATGTTTTCAGCTAATTATAGTCCCCCTCAGGTTGATCTACAATCACAGTCAACACCAAGTACAGACAGTTTGTTATATGGCATTGATTATCGTATAGAATTATCAGCTAGCACTCTTCCATTTCTTGTCCGACATTTTCATGGTATATCTAATATCGGCCAAATGGAGGTCGTAAGAGACATAATGGCAAGATTTTGTATTCTTGGAGTACAACGAACTGTGAAATTAATTTATAGCTCTCGTGTGCGAGAACAAATAAAACCAGGGACATCCCATGATGCCTTACCTTCTCCATCAGTGCCATTTCAGTTATTACAAATAGATTTTACACATTCCTCCTAGACGCCCTATAAAGTACATGCTTGTCATTATAGATCACTTCTCTAAATGGGTAGAAGCGTTTCCATGTGCAAGAGAGAATGCATGAACAGTGGTGAAAATACTAGCTAAAGAAATTATTCTACGGTACGGAATACCGACTAGTATAAATAGTGACAATGGAACGCATTTTACCTCAAAAGTAACACAACTACTATGTAAATATCTAAGCATAAAGTGGAGGTTTCATATTCCTTAACATCCACAATTGTCCGGCATAGTGGAAAGAATGAATAGGACCATAAAAGAGAAAATCACCAGGCACAAGGTCACAAGGATGGCGTCCTAACTACTAACCAACCGCAATGGCTCCACGCCAACCGCCTAAAAGAAAGGCACCAACAGACAGCCAACCAAGGGCAAAGGACATGAACTGAACAGAGGTTCAAACAAAGAGCACACCAAGGCTCCAACCATGGGCTGACCAGAGGCTCCAACAAAGAGCAAAGCGAGGGCCCCAACCCAGGATCAGATGCTCCCCTCATCGTGGAAATGACCCAGGAGGTGACTCCGGAGAAAAGAAGAAGACAACCCGGCAAACGAGATCACTGCATCAACTGCGCTCCTAAGTGTGTCAAGAAGATACAAGAAAAGATATCCATTTGAAATCCGTTGGAAAGATATCAGTCCTCAACTACCAAATGATAATCATTATGTTATTCAGGCTTTGTCTCCTGATACAATCATGTATGTTGTTGCCCGGTGGTTAGCCAAAAATAGATTACTGTGTTGCATGGGGATCAGTTTCCAGGTTAGGTTCAGATCAAGGGTAAAAACAAGATCTTGAAAAACTAACAATTGTTCGGGTTAAATACAGAATTAAATATTATTGTGCGATACACAACCATGCTGGCATAAGGATAGGTCCAACATTAGGTGCTTTACATATACATATATATTTTTCTATATTTTGGACATGACCTGCTATATTCCACATTTCCTCGTCTAGCAAGGGATGGTCCAACCCTCCCAATTTTCAATTGAGACCAACAATTAGTGTTTGTGTGTATCTTTTGGTGTTTAATGGCTTACGCTACATAGACTATAGTCAATATGACAATAACAGCTCATGGCCTGATTATATATTGAAATAATGTTTTAAACCATAGTACGTGACAGTATGATTTTGGGAGGAAAACAAGATAAACCACTTGCTCAATACCGTCCAGGAGAAATTGTAGAAATAAGACTTACGCTCCTCTGCGTCATCTATATTTCAAGTGGCGTTATATTAGGGGGTGTGTCGAATGGGAAGATTTTCCAAAATTAAGTTCACGTGTTCGGTTCGGTCTTCTATTCACTGGGTAATCGAGCGCCATCTAGTGCTAAAGAATTGTATGGCAAAAATAACAGCACTTAGGAAGAAACCAATCCACTAAGTGTGTATAACGCAACGTCGGAATAAGTGCTTGGCGGGTGTATAGTTAATCTATGAATAATGTGCTCTAATATAATGGTAATCTGAAATCAAACGAAACACATAGCGGATACATCGATATTTGCCAAAGGTAACCGTTTTACCGACCCTGCGTAATAATCAGAGTGGTGTCGTCCTATAGTATTGAAGGCAAAGCTGGTAAAACACTGTTTGTTTTTGAAACGAGAAGGAAGAAGCGTTGCCGACATTACCCTTCACGCATCGATTTTTATAACGGCTTCAAATAGTTAATTATTTCTATCGTCAAGTTAGTGACTGTGTTGAAGCGACTTGGTTAGATCGCCATGGCTCTGTGTGGGGGTGTCGGAGCCATGGCTTTGCCCAGCGAGCTGATTGTCCATATATTCTCCTTTCTGTCCGACCGAGACAAACTCCGGGCCTCGGCCGTGTGTTCACGGTGGAGGGAGTGTCTCTTCTACCCAGCCCTCTGGACCGAGCTTAAACTTCGAGTAGGCGGTGGCTGTAACGGCGGTGGCTGCGGTTCTGAAGAGACCCCGAAATTAGAGTTTCTCATGCGGAAGTTCGGCTCGTTTGTGCGCGAGCTGCAGCTTGAACTCGCCCCGGTAGACGGTTACCTCAGTCCCGTGAACCAAGAGTCGTCTACGGGCAGAACGGACCAAGCTGCTCCTGAGAGGGATCCACACTTCTCCCAACGATGGAAAGACGCGACGGCCACTTATTTGGATCAGGTGTTATGTGTACTGAATAGTACCCGAAACAACAGGTATCAGTTGATTCAGTGGATGTACATTTTATTGCATGACAGAATCACGCCACACAGATATACCCAGTATCTTAAAATTACGTACATCGCAACACGCCAGAACCTTGCTAGCGTTGTTAGCTATAAACAAATCCTGTTAGCAATTACGTAATGGAGCCTTGTGGGTGCATTCTAGCAAACTAAAAGCGCAACCAAATGATTACTTTTAACAGTATCTGTGTGTGTTTTAATGTCACGAGAGCCATGCCGACATTTCACTGTGATGTGTGTGGGATGGACGGTGTCATGTATACAGCATAATTGCGGCGTCAAATGCGACTCTGCGTTTCTTTTGTAGCAAGTCCCTTCTCCTACGTTGTATTGTTGCATTGGTTGTCATACCAGCAACAACAATGCCGCACAGGTTGTGCCGAGAGAATGCTTGTTAACGGTGCCTGATACTGTAACGCTGATATCAGCACTGACACTTGCATATCGTTTTGGCGTGTAAACTAATTCAATAACGGGTGGATGAAATGACACTGGCCACACGGTTCAATTCTGCATTATGTTAGGTGTGCATAACTCCTATTATCTATCATACCTATTATCTATCATACTTATTATTTGTATTTGTATTATTATACTTCCCTACTCAACTCCTCCTTCATACTTTATGCTAGAACAATAATTCAAACTGTATATACTACATTACTATCCAAACGTTTATGGAATGACTAAAAATGTACTATTTGTAGTAGCAACCACCTAGAACACCATAGCAACCACCCAGAACACCCTAGCAACCATACAGAACACAAACGTTTATTCTATTTTTAGAATTGTTAGTGTACAAAATATAAACTTATCAAAATCTATACTATATATAACTGTTACTACTCCCACAATATTTAGACCCCATAGACATATTATATATAAAATGTTGAGCTTCTCGCAGTGATTGCTCATCTCAATTTTCTAAGCAATGGTGTTTATACTTTTTACAAGAGATAACTTTAAATGTTGTCCACATACACACACACATTGAAATCTAAAAATCAGCTGTTCAAAAATTATCAATTTATCTATTATTAATGTTATTCCCAAACTTCCCTACTCAAATCATCCTTCATACTTTATATTAGAACAATAATTCTAACTTTACTTACTACCTTACTCTCCAAACTTCTATACAATGACTCAAAACTTACTATTTTATACTTTTTAAATTATTAGACTTTTGAACCAAGAACACCTTAGCAACCATACATAATACCCTAGCAACCATACAGAACAACCTAGCAATCACCCAGATCACCCTAGCAACCATCTAGAACACAATAGAAACCACCTAGAACACCATAGCAACCACCTAGAACACTATCAACTACCTAGAACACCCTAGCAACCATTCAAAACGCCATAGCAGCCACCCAGAAAACCCTAGCAACTACCTAGAACACCATATAAACCATCTAGAACACCCTATTAACCCCAAGAATACCCTCGCAATCACCCAAAACACAATAGAAAACCACATAGAACACCATAGCAACCACCCAGAACACCATAGCAACCACCTAGAACAACCTAGTAACCCCCAGAATACCCTAGCAACCACCCAAACACCATAGAAGACCACATGGAACACCATAGCAACCACCCAGAACACCCTAGCAACCACACAGAACACCCCAGCAACCACCTAGAACAGTGGTTCCCAACCTTTGACTTTAGGTGTACCACTAAATTGTCATCGAGACCTTTCGTGGACCACTTCATATGCAAACGGTAAAAAATAGATAAATACACATGCAGTGGCTGAGCAAAGAGCGCCAGCACCC
>OMNO01065977.1:0-10574 GCA_900303215.1 Trachyrincus scabrus
GACATTGAGCTAACATACACTTCCATTTACCCCATACTCTGGCAAAGGCAGAATAAAACAAAATGACAGCAAAAGGAGGAAATCTGTTTATTTTTTTTTTAAAAGGAAATCAAATTATTTTTCTTTGTCGTGGGCTTCTTAGTGTATGCAATATATCCTCTGCCCACTGACTGCCTTTATTGCTGATTCTGTTATGTAATTTCCTTGCCTCTATGGCTGCGTTTCATTTGCTAGGGTGCTTCCTAGGTCGGTAGAGCAGTTTGAGGAAATAAAGCGATGCAGGGCGGGCCCCATTTCTGTCAGGCAGCGCATGAGACCTCTTAAAATGGCTCCTTCTGTAACGTGTGTGTGTATGTTGTATTTCGGTTCCCCGGTCCTTAGCACTAGCTTGTGGTGATCTTGTAGTGGTCTTTTACATTCAGAACAGTGTAAATAACAGAACACGCCATATGCTAAAGAACACAGTACCACTGCTACTGCTTGATCTTATCACTGCGTCGCTCGTGGGGAAACATTCAATTGTCCCATAAATGTGAGCGCTTGAAGGCATTTCAGACTGTTCAACTGTAATAAAGATCTAAATGTATAAATGTTAAGCCCTAAACTATACAGCCTTGTATGATTTACATCAAAAACCCTGGACTGGATCCTCGTGGATGTCTCCAGTTCAACTATTAGAATTCACGTCCATCATTACTGCAAAGTGTTTGTGCTGCAAGCACACATTCTGACACCATTTTATCATCCAGCTTTACAAACATCCAATGGAAAAATAATGAATGAATATACTGTATGTATATATACACAGCAACGTACAGAGGATCAGTCGGCAGGTCACTTCAGATGCTCCAAGTGTCTTTATGGCAGGTTCATTAGAACCAAGTCAAGACAATTTATACTCTCTCTCTCTCTCTCTCTCTCTCTCTCTCTCTCCCTCGCAGGGAGACTATGATCCAGTCAAGACCCGAGTACTTCATTTCAAGATGAATCCCACGAACGTTGCTAAGCAACAGCGGCAGCTGGAAACAGAGGCTCTCCGGGAGGAAGTGACACGTCTCCGGGAGCACCTGCGCTCCCTGAAGGACGCAGGTCCCCTGGCATCGCAGGACGACCCCCACACTGGCAGTCCAGGCCTCAGCCTGCCCCCGTCACAGGAGGTGCTCGGTAAGACACACACACACACACACACACACACACACCATATAGCAGTAAGCCCTGCTAGCAGTAATCAGCCTATAACTAGGGATAGTTCACGTGTTTTGAAGTGACCTCCTCAAACTCGCTCTTTCAACATCACATGTATTCTCTGTCTAATTAACCCAACAGTCGAAACTTATCTTGTAAATGTGGATTAAACCCGCAATTATCACACGTTTTTGTGGGCAAATGTGAATGAACTGGCGTACACTGTACATTTCTTTTTTACTGATGGAGTTTGCGGATCACCCCACCAAGCTCCTTATTGGCTCACTTCCCATACACAAGTTGAGTGAGAGGAGCAGTGTGTCATTATGTGATGAAGGACCTCCCCGTGTCCCTCCTATGGCCTGGGAAAGGCTGACATTGGTTATTAATCGTGAGGATTTAATTTTAACAGCCATCTTGACCTTTTGAGAGCTTTCCAGACGTTGATGGACTCTCCCCAACAGTTTCCCCGGTCCGTTCTCACAGAATATGTATTCAAAGTATATGTGCAAATGACTTAATGGGTTTACACAGTTGAGAATTCGGCACAGATAACTGCAGTGTTTTTCCATGGCAGCTTTGTGGATTTCCCCTCAGGGATGCACCGATGCCACTTGTCAATAGCTGTTCTGTTCCTGACATTTTACACGTGTTTCTAAACTGAGCTTTTCATTTGCACGCTTTGATTTACAGCCAGCTCAATTGTTGACAAAGTAGACGTACATTTCACGATTTCTTAACATTTTGAAGATTTTAAAATCCCCCCCCCCTACATTCCACAAGCGCACAGTAACTGTAAAACTGCATTTACTTTTCAGATAAAAACGCCTCAAACATGTGTACTTGAGGAGGAAAGCTTTAAAGCACAGCATTGACATTTTCTACGTTTAGTGCAAAGTGGTCATGCCTAATGCAGATTTGCTACAGTAGCTTTCCTGGACCTGAACATTGTGAAGGAGTCGTCTCCTGTGGGGGGAAAATGATAGACCCGTTATCGGAACCACGTCACACGGACATGGCCGTTTGGTGGGCGGCTATAGGAACCAGAAAGGCTAAGTTAGTGGAGTTGTGTTTTTTTGGGGGGGGGGGCTTTGTGTTATTAGTGCATAATAGTTACATCTCACGGTACATCTCAACACAAGCCATCGCAAATGCAAGACAAGGAGGGAGACCGGTCGTCCTGACGACAGGGTTGAATATGTCATCGCAGTCGAGCATTTTGGATCTGCAAGCATGCTAGGCTAATTTATCTCCCATGAACTGTAGCATATTTCTGTCTCTCTCTCTCCTCTCTCTCTCTCTTTCTCTTTCTCTTCTCTCTGAGCACAGAGTTGGTGATTCAATGTCATGCAGCCATTTCCATTGTTCTTCACCGACATGAATAAACAAGCTTTTCTTCTCATTCTCCTTCCATTTGCCCCTATCCTGCCTTTCTTTTTATTAACCTCTTTACAAATCCCCTTCTCTCGTCAGTGTCATTTTTCCCAAGTCCCTAAGCTCTGCGTGTCAGCCGCCGGTGCTTTCCTTTTATCTCGCTTGTCATATAGGACAAATAATTGGTCGTTGAACGCGTTGTTAATGGTCTTCGTTTATGGACTACATTTATGCACGCGGGGAATTTATCTCGGTGCGAGGATAGCCCCATTGGAAGGAGCTAATATACGTGTATGATTTTTGCACATTTCTTGACATCTTGATTTAAGTTGGGGGTTGATTTAATATCCTCTCTTCATAGTGGCATAGACAGGCAAAAATGTTATATATAACGCAACCACCATCTCTTGACATAGCGACGGTCCAGGGCTAGTCCAAATACCTGTCTTCAAGCTTCGGACGCTGAACGTTCATCCTCAACCAGCCCAATAAACGCACGCCAAGGCCCAGGTTCTGTATTACCCCAGCCATAGGATCCTCCACCACTACTCCATCAGATTCTCTTATTTATTATTTATCTTGGCCTGCGACATTTTCTCAGTATCCTACATTAACCCCTACTCTATCCAGCATTCTAACCGGCGTTCACGGACTTGTGTCTTTGCCCAAGAGTTATTTCAGACGCGGCTGCTAGAGCCAGTACACTCAAGGACCTGAATATCCGACACGGTGGGATGCTTACAGAAAATGTACTGAATCGGAAGTGATTCATTAAACAGAGTTACCGAGTTACTTTCATCTGTGCATGCTCGGGGCTTCCAGGGGTGGAACGGATCCAACACGATCTCAGTGTGTCATTTGTAATTCATACAAACCAGATTACTTGAAATACTTTTTTATTTTAAGCCTCAACCACCGGTGTTTGGTTTTAGGGTCTCTGTGGAGTTTGTTTACATTCTTACAGTTTTGAGTGTCTTAGCTTTAGAACTCTTGTTACACTAACGTACTGCTAGTATTAAACGACTTTGTTATCACAAAACAATGATTATGAAATGTTTAGTTAAAGCTATTTGGGTCAATCCATCATCCTCCACCTTATCCTCGCCTGAAAACAGGCTGTTTTCCAACCGCTCTCTCCTTGTTGTTTTTCTTTAATGGTACAGCGGACATGTTTCTGCCTCCCCTTCGTCCCCGGGGTCTTGGAGTCATTTTGACGGGCCATGCAAAGTGCATTCGTTTAGTGGTCTGGATCATTTTAGAGACCAGGAGAACCTACGTCACTGCTGGATCAAATCGAATCGGCCGGGGATTTCTCAGTAGCGACTTTACGGATTGCTAAGAGAGTTTCCACCATCTGTAATTTTCCCCAATTAACTCCTTATGCGTGCAAGGGCACGGAAAAGTGGGTTCTGTAGTTTTATAATGTTTTAAGTGTCTGGAAATATGCACCTGATTAATTTAGTGCACTGATTAGGTGAGTGATGAGCTCAGAGCCCATCTCTCACGCAGCACATCGCAGTTACCATTTTGAAGGCTGTTGTGAATGCAAATAGACATAAAACTGTAGGATAACCTAAATTATTCAAGTTTGAAAAGCGACAAATTCTGCGACCGCCCGAGGTGTCGTTGTGATTAATGTGTAGTAACTTTTTATTTACAGTTTTAAAAAGCCCATTCCCATCTGTGTGCGTGTATGATTTTATTTGGCCTCCATTATTAAAATGCTCTTGTGCAATTTAGTCAATGTGCACTGTGCACTTCAGTGTGTCTGTGGCAAATGATCAGTCTCTGTGGGTATTTTGACAGCTGCCATAAAATGACAAGTTTGTCATAATCTCATTCAGGAAACGGTGATTATCACCGCTGACAAACTGGCACTTCCAGTGGAGAGGAGGTACCCCAGGGATGCATGGACAGACGCATCCACGCATAAATGCACTGGGACACACACACACACACACACACACACACACACACCCCACTCTATTTATAGTTTCCAGACAAAAATAACTATAATAGGCAAGGAATACTAGACAAGGAATACTAGGGGGAAGGTATAAGGAACTGGAATGATAAGCAATCCTGCATGTGTGTGTGCGAAGGAAACGCTGACCAATAGATGTTCTTGTTTGCTTGTTGTTGTTGTTGTAAGAGTGACTGACTGAGTGCATGAATGAACTGACCGTCTGTTAGACGCTGTTTAGCTGCTTCATGCTGTAACTGGCAGAGAGTAATCCCCCTAATCAGAGCAAGGTCAAACTGAGGCTGTGAGGCCAACACCCACTTAATATTATTATGCATTGTTTCATTTTTTTCCCTACCATTTGCCATCTGAATATGCTTGGTCAGGGTTTCAGCGGGTTACACTGCACATCAGCATAAAACCCAAGCGATGGAGAATGTTAATCAGTTGGCGATGTGTTCCCCCCCCCCATGGTTCAACACAGCATTATAACCAAAGGAATCCTAACCAACCTAACATTCCAGTCCAGTGATGTCATGCTATAACAAATGAGATTACCCTTCTAAGAGGTTTGGTAAAAGACTATTACTTAATTGGTCTGACTACGAGTAAATCCACCAATGCTTTCATATTATTGCCTTAAAGCAATTTATTCAGAGTAGTGGGCCATATGGTCGTTCTCACGGGGTACTGGTGTTTGATGTGAACCAGAGCTTAGTTCAGACATCATATATTACATCGGTTTCAGCTAAAACCTCCAAGCTGTTATTCGAGAGAAAGCACTGATGTTCACGTATGTGGCATATTGTATGAATATATAAAAGCGAGACTGGGCACCCGTGGTCACGTTTAGCATGATTAAGGGAAAGCTTCATGTACGTTTCCTATTTTTTGATAATAATTAAGTTGCTTGTAAGCGCAAATGTCTCTCTGTTGAGCTTTGCGCTCGCATGGAAATGTCCGGGCCTTCTGGGAAATAGGTCTATGAAATGTGTCAGATTTCCACCACCGTGGCGCTCCGTGCTGGTGTCATCATTAAAAAGCTGATCTCCGCTTCCCTGCTTGAGGGGAAACCTCAACATAAATCTCATTATAATTAGAGGAGTGTCTGTCAGTCAGTCAGTCAGTCAGTGAGTGATTTTCTCCACACCTGTTCATCCCCTCGACTTCACACTCGGCGGGTGTATTGCTCATGGCCCAAGGAGGTGCATTGTCGAGTGTGAAGTTCTTTGGATGCGTGGTTCTCAAGAAATCCGCGTGGAGTTCTTTGGCCCGGGGGCGCTGTGCCGAGTGGCAACCGCGGACGTTGACGTTACAAAGTGTTGAATTTTGGGTAGTGTAGTGTCGAGCGTGCGTGCTCTAGAAAGAGAAAACTAGACAGCGAAAACATGTTGAGACACTCCACACGTTTTATATCAATAAACTTATAAATAAGCAATAACAATAAATAAGCAAACAGTGAACTGGCACAGGCTCCGACCGGCCACACCCCCAGCGGGCACATGCCCTCGTATAAATAAATAGGTAACACTTTTACAATAAGGGTACGTTAATTAACCATTAATTAACATTAGTTAATGCAGTTGTAAGCATTATTATATAGCATTAGCATAGGGGTGAGGGTTAGGGTAACCTTAACCCTATTAAATAATGTAACTAAATTAATGTATAAATTAATACCTTAAGTAACATGAACACCATTAGTAAACATGAACACCATTAATACATTTTTATTAATGGTGACATAAATTAACTGTTAATTAACATTAGTTAATGCTTATTACTGCATTAACTAATGTTAATTCATGTACCCTTATTGTTAAGTGTTACCAATAAATATAAATAAATATAAACATATAAATATGGGTTTTTAATACACATTCAGGTGTGTGACGTGTGAAACCTCTCGCCAGCACCTCTGACCAACCATGTATTCATTTCCCAGATCTGCGTAAGCAGATAGAGAGCTCGGAGCTGAGGAACCAGAGGCTGAAGGAGGTGTTCCAGAGGAAGATCCAGGAGTTCCGCACCGTGTGCTATGTGCTGACGGGCTATCAGATAGACGTCACCACGGAGAGCCAGTACAGGTTATCCTCCGTGTACGCCGAGCACATGGATGACTCTCTGCTCTTCAAGAAGGTACCGCTCTCTGTCTGTCTGTCTGTCTGTCTGTCTGTCTGTCTGTCTGTGTGTGTGTGTGTGTGTGTGTGTTCTCTCCTTTTCTCTCTGTTCTCTCTTCTTTCTGTCTCTCTTGTCCCCTTCTCTCTCTCTCTCTCTCTCTCGCTCTCTCTCTTTTTCCCTCACACACACACAAATGGGATTCAAATGTTATTCACCTTAGCAACAGGGTTGCCAGATAATCCTGCTAATATCCCCCTCTAGTATAACACAATCAAATCCCTTCTTCAGTGGAACACAGTGGAAACTGTTTAACCCATCTCTCTCTCGCTCTGTCTCTGTCTCTCTCTCTAATCAATGTAATTCAAAAGAGCTTTAATGGCATGGAAAATAAACTTCTATGTAATCCGTGCTTAGCGGGAGCTAGCCACCTAGCTGTGGTGTCCATGGTGTTTTATGGAGCCCCTAGCGTACACTGGGAATGCTTTAGAATGCTTTCCCACCAGGGTATTTATAGTGGTCAATTACCACCAGTTGTTACTGCCTTGCTCAAGGACTGGGGCTCACTTACTTTTGAGGAAAATGACACGGAGAGAGATCTGTGTGTGTGTGCGTTTTCTTTGCGGTGAGTCCAATGTGGTGCACTGAGCCCACCTGCGACCCTGCCAGAGGAGATAATTCACTGTCGATATTTATTAACCTCAGAGCACTTTCCTACACACATGCATGCATGCTGATTAACACACACACACACACGTGCAAACAGACAGACCACACAATTCACATTGTCACACCTCACATCAACGTGGCCCACAACGCCATCGACCCATGCATAAATATACATATAGAGAAAAAAAAGCACATGTGTACACACACGGACACGCACGCACGCACGCACGCACACGGACGGACGGACTGCAGATGCTAACACCTCTGCTATTAGTATTCCTGGTGTGTTCTCTGCTGTTTCAGTGTACATGACGGCTAGCCGCCCAGGAGAGACAAAAGGGTCTGTACTACTAATGGAATACGACACACATGCAGGCACACGCACACACACACACACACACACACACATGAACACACGTGCATGCACACAGGACCGCCAATGTGGGGAAAACCATGCACAGCTGGTGTTCATTTGCCAATTAATTTGTGCATGTTTTTACTCTGGTAAATATGAGAATAGAACAGATGAATGTTAGGGGAAGGGATGAGGTGAGGCAGTCAATGAAATTCACCTTATCTATTCACCTTAGCAACAGGCTGGCCAAATAATCCTCCTAATATCCTGTGTATATAATGTCTTTCTTTCTGTCTGTCTCTTTCTTTCTCTCTTTCTGTCTCTCTCTCTCTCAATATAGTCATGAATCTGGCATGTATTTCCCCTCTACAACAAAGACCTGTATCTTATTAAAATGTTGTGAAGGCAAAATTTTGGAGTCGGTGTCAAAAAGATCTGCCTTTTTTTTAAACTTTCTCTCACTAATTAATCTCTACTGTGCACATCTGAACACTTTTATCGTTGCCGTTATCTTCAAAACAATTTATAAAAAAAATCAAAGCGCAGACCAAAAGTTGGATTAATAAAGTGGAGTTGGGAAGTAATCAGCATGTTAGATAATTGGATAATAAAATCTGATAAGAAGAGGAAACGTGAAATTGCATGCTTCCGTGACAGGTACATTTATACATGCTATATGCAACAGCTTGTTTTGCGAACGTAGTATATTTTAGAGGTCTTCTTTTAAAACCTGTTTAACTAACCTGTTTATCTATATTGGTCACACAGTTGATGTGGAACATCCAACACAAGGAACCAAGGAAGGCCCGACCTCAGACATCACTTCCGCATTCATAAATATAACATTTGTTTATATTTACATATAGTACATATAGTAATGAATATATGAATACATATAAAACTGTGCTTGGTTATTAATGCCAGGAGGAGCATTCTTTTAAAGTGGGGTGGGGAACAGACAAATTGTGTGCAGTACTAGGAGTAGTGTTTTGCGGTGCATTAACTCCGGTGCGTGGGGGTATTTGAAGTGCACCCCTAGGTGAGAGGTCTGATTAGCCTCGGTGATTAGGTAGTTATGATGCTCCTCATCAGCCAGATAAACGACTCCGCTCGGGATGGGAGCAATTTAGAACACTTGATTCTTCCAGAAACACTGGCGGGGATGCCGAAATATTTTTCAAACTTTTTATTTAAAATTTTGTCAAAATCGACAAAGACATTTTCCGTTGTTATTGTTGTTGTCGCAGAACAATTTGGCTCCACGTCGACATGACGCCAAGATTTTTCTTTTTTCGTCTTTCTTTACTATCTGCGTACTTGCATGATTTAGGATAATTAGGAGGTCAATATATTCCTTTTATTCAGGCTTATTACTATGGTTTCTTGCTTGGATATTGTATTACTACAACAAAAAAAAACCCCAACACATCCAGAACGTGCCAACATTCATGACTAATATAAGCCCGCCCATGTCGGTTGGGTCTCTCTGTCTGTAATCTCCCAGAGCGGGCCGACCACTGGGCTCGGACCACCTCTGCTATTGATTGGTTGATTATAACACACGCGCACGTACGAACACACGCTGTGATGCAGTGTCTACACAGTACTGATTTATCGCTTCAAGAGGTTCGCCATCAACGGCTAAGATTTCCTTCCTCCGTTGTTCTTCTTCTCTTTCATCCCTAATGAAAAGAGGAGATACAATCTCAGGGACAGCTCATTAAAATATTACCTCAATTAACTGAGAGAGTGAGGGGGAGAGAGAGTGAGGGGGAGAGAGAGGGAGGGAGAGAGATCTGAAAGGGGTGAATGGGTGTACTAGTAGAGGGCAGTGTTTTGTGTGCTGAAGAGGGCAGTTGTGAAGAGGTGCAGTCTTACAAATTCCAACGGTGTGGACCACAGAGTGAGTGCAGGTCATTATTGTTTTTACGATTATTTTAATCTAAACTCTGATGTTGTTCTCTATGTCCCTAGCTAATTAGGAATGGGGTTGCGCTTTTTACTGCGTCTTCATTAAAAAAAAAAGACATATTCCTGTGGTACTTCCGTGAAGCCCACTCGTGTTACTACCAATTGTCAACACAATTTAAAACCAATAACTGAGGAATGTAGTTAAAATGACTTAACATTTATTTTCAGAGCTATTAAAAGCCATGAGTTGATGAGACCCAGCCCTTTACTGCATCTGGTCTTAGATATTCAATATTACAGTCATTAAACCAAGCCAGTTCAACTGGAACTCAATGCAATAGAGGATAAGTAATTTTAATTAGGCCTATTCATATTTATTTTATCATATTCACAAACCTGCTTTAAACGTAATTGAAAAAGCAACATGTCACATATCATCCATTCACAAAAAAGCATTTTAATGCGATTTTAGTTGGACATGTGGTATTTTACTAAATATTTAAAATATAGAGGAAAACAATGAATCGTGATCTAGTGTGCTTTGTGTAAGATAACCTAAGGAAAGGAACAACTATTTACCTGAAAACGGCAAATATACACCTGTAATTTCCTCCCCATATGGACCGTTATTGACATAACATATTTCTGGATATATCTGCTGATGCATGCTATTCTGTATTGTGTGTGTGTGTGTGTGTGTGTGTGTGTGTGTTATTAATCCCTCCTGTGGAGTTAGTCATTTTTATTATAAGGATTACAGACAGATTGTGACCTTTTTGTACTCCCCTCGTACACTGTGTGTGTGTGTGTGTGTACACACACACACACACACACACACACACACACACACACACACAGTGAGAGAGAGAGAGAGAGAGAGAGTGAGAGAGAGAGAGAGAGAGAGAGAGAGATGAGCTATGGTTGAATCAGGCCGAATCAGGCCGCGTGTGGAGATAGTGACTGTTATAGAGCGAAATGTAGAGAGAGAGATGAAGACAA
>OMNO01065978.1:0-11837 GCA_900303215.1 Trachyrincus scabrus
TTTGTTATGCAAATAGCAACTCAACTCACCTCTCTGATTGGCTCTTATGTATTCATTCATAAACTTTGATAGTAGTAGTAGCATTTACGGTGTGTGTGAGTGTGTGTGTGTGTGTGTGTGTGTGTGTGTTGGGGTTATGGGCATCTAGTGAGTAGAACACCCTAGCAACGACCAAGCAACACCCTAGCAACCACCTATTGTGTCAGACTGGGGGGAGGATGTGGGTGAGGTGTAGGCAGGATAGAATTGAATCAGTGGACTGGTCTGGTTCTACCTGTGTCCAGCACCGGCTGCGCCCAATTACGGCCGATTGCAGCCGGGTGCTTTTGGCCTGTGTGTGCGTGTCTGTGAGGGGGGAGGCTGAGAGAGTGAGAGTTGACTATTTACTAGTTTTACTACCTCTATTTCTGTCTGGGGTTTGCACGGCCCGGTAATAGGTGGCCCGGTGGTTGGGGACCCCTGATCTAGGATACCCTAGCCACCCTATCCTTAGTAACTGCAGAGCTGCGTAAGCAATACTTCCGACTGCACGAAGCTAGCCCACTTCACATTCTCTACAGGAAATGTACTTTCTAGTTACAACCTGTTATTGTCTACAGGTTCGCCCACATCAGAACTCGTGCAATGATATGCATCCTCGAGTTCGACACTAAACTGCCTGGGTCTTCCTGCATTTGTAAAGGAAAGCAACAAAACAACATAAAATATTCACATAATGAAACAACTAATCAAAAAAACTAATCTTGCAGTCTTGTACAGACTCGTTTTGTACACATGATTCATCAATCTGTCTGTCCGTCCATTCATTGATTCATCACTTCAGCCACCAGTCCATCCATTCATCCATCAGTTCATCCATCCATCTGTCCATCCATGCTCAAAGAAGTGCTGGAGGCAGCATGTCTAATCTGAGCTCATAAACAGGATGATCTGTGATAATCCCTGCAGCCTCCGCCGGCACGCTCCCCATTACCACCTGTTCAGAATTTATGTCACAAGTCCCCCCATTATTCACATTATAAATCACTTGTTCCATTGTTGTTCCTGTTTCTCTCTCTGTGTGCACCTCTCTCAAGGCCCGGGTTTTTTCTCTGCAACACACACACACACACGCACACACACACACACACACACACACACACACACACACACCTCTAGTGTTTTTTTTTTTGCTCATGACCCCTGTCTACCTACACCGCCCACACACAACTTCATTCATACTCATTTTAATTGCCTAACACGCACTCCACCCATCACACTCCAATTGACACACATACACACAACTTTTCTCCAATCCCCCCTAATGCCACCTCAGAGACTTTCTCTCCCCTCTATCATTTCTCACCAATCGTCTCTTTTCCCCTGAGTCATGCTGTTTCTCTTGTGTCCAGTTCCTCTCTCTCCCCCTTTCTCTCTCTCTCTCTCTCTCTGTGGTTTTGAGAAGAACAGCGGCTCACCTTTGACCCCTCTATTGATTTCACACCAAAGCCAATGAGCTTGCGGGCTAACAAGATCACCAGCGGAGGCGGCGGCAGCAAACACTACTGACACCAGCACATGGGTAACCACGTGCACACACACAGCTAGGAAATGTCCATCACATGTAACTTCTTTCCGACAATCAGCTGAATCTCTCATGTAATTTTCCCAGGAACCAGAGTGCGTGTGTGTGTGTGTGTGTGTGTGTGCGTGTGTGTGTGTGTTGTCTACACTGTGTCTACACATGTGGTGAATGAGAGGAATTTCTTTCTACATCTGTGTATATCTATCTATATTTCTTTCTATATCGAAGCCTAAGCAGGCCATTACTACACAACTACTATATTACAATGGGAACATAGAATAGTATTGACCAAGTTACGCAGTGCAGGGTTTGCTTGGTAAAAGTTGCTTTGTTTTTAGTGTTTTTGTGCTAGCCTTGCAAGCTCACCTCCAGTTGTGCCTCAAGATATTAGTCTGGAAACAGCGGGCACCGGCAATTAGGCTCCAAACAACGGCCAATCAGCAAACCACAGCGAGTGATGTTGATGATGACGACACCAGGCAGTGGCGTTTTGGAGATTTCTACAATGTTACAATCTTATTTGAACAGAGGAAGTTTTGACATCAATGAATGGTAGTTGTAATGTTCGCTAATGGTGTTTACTTTGGAGATACGGCCCTCGGGGTTAGGGTTAGCAGTCGACTGGCTGACGCTAATCCAATCGACTGCAAAGAAAGGTTGATGACGACGCCCCTCAACAAACACTGCCGACAGCAGACTTTCCAGACCTAATGAGCAAAGCTAATATGGTCTGGCTGTCTTTTTGAATGTCAAGTAGTCTTTTTTCTTTCCTTTTTATCATTATTTTTTAGGCTTCAATATTAATAAACAGCTTATGCCCATACATTGCTGCCATTTAGACATCTTGTAGAGACGTACTGCAGCGAGATGTCACGGTTGAGGCACACATTGCACTGAAGGTGACAGGATTGTTCAGAGGGATCAAAAGGAGATGCAAATTGGAATCTTTAAGTGTTGAACGCGCATAAGCACATCTTATAGACTGTAGCCCTGCATCTCAGCGGGTGTATAGATGAAGTAAGTGTACTTTACTCTGTTGTCATGGTAACAGCACCCTTTGTCTGAACTTTAGTCTGCCCCCCCCCCTCCTCCCTGTGTCTCTATCTCTCTTTTTGTAAGTTATTTAAAAAACATGACCATTGTGCATTGCAACTTCACCCTGATGTCAGCAAGATGTTAAACATTTTAAAGACCACTTAACTTGTACACAAATGCTATGGTGTATAAGAGCAGAACAAAGGCAAACTAAGACCCTGTAATAAGGTCCCATTTATTTGTTATAACAAAACAAAAAGTTACAATTCACCCCTCTCTCAGATATGACAGTCAAAGCGAACAAAAATGGGATGCAGTCCCTATCTAACAGATGGCTATGCAACCCTAACCCTAACCCTTACATGCAAACATAACCAGCACACCTGACTCATCACATGGAGAAAACCAAAAATCTTTGTATTTTAATGTGCAACATTAAGTTACCTTGAGGGTTCAACTTATCAGGACTTCTCATAAAACCTTCCAGAAAAGTCTTATTTCACAAGCTCACTACATGTACCAGGTACTCTATTGTCTAGAGACAGTTTCAGCTCTCTATTTAGATCCACACCATAGAGAGTAGTAACTATGTTAAAAACTCATACATCTCATAAGGCAATGTCACGTGCAACATCTCACTCATCACTCTATTACAATACAACAGTCCTTTAAAACAAATCTCAACAACCACTAAAGCTATACTGGGGAAATAAATAAACAAAACCACTTTTACAGGCAGTCAATTTAATGCAGAGGCGTTAAATGGATCCTAACCCTTTCCCAACACAATGCAAGCCTATTAGACATGAATGAAAACACACCAAAGACATCTTACTATTTAACACCAGACAAAAACATAGGGTCTGATGTTACAACAATACCACCCCCATTCAACTTAAAAGCCACCTTTCTTATCAAGTATGAATTATTAGCTGTTCAAAGTGTTGCTAATCCATCTGGGTTTCAACATTGTACATATTTCTTGCGTTGTGTGGTTGTGGAAACGACTTCTTGGACTCAAGACAGGCAATTTAGTTTCTGTTCTCTTAGCCAGAAATATTAAAATAATGTATTTCTATTTACACCCCACTGTGCTCACTAAACGTCCACTTAATAAGGTGTCCTGACTCTGTGGCAGCCACCACGGAGAGATGTTTGAAGCCCAGGTGGAAGAGCCTGAAGATGTTTATGGCTCATTAGGTGAAGATGTTTATGGCTCACTAGGTGCTGGGTTCAAAGAGACACAGGTTTTGCAACTTATCTTTAGAGAAGAGTGTGTTTGGAGAATACAGTTTGCCTTCAATCCCAAAACTCTAATTTCATTCTTGAAATTCAAACTTCCCATTTTCTCATGCTTTGCTTTTTCTCAACAAAACATAATTGTATACATAATTATATGATATGAACATAATACTATGTGTGCTTTATTTGTTTGTCTGTCAAAGGCCATGCATGCTATCTCGACTGCATATTGTCCATTAAATCCGTTTTTGTTGTTTTTTGGTAAAAAATAATAATAATTAAAAAGTGAAATTCTAGCACAGCTAAGGTGAATTCTAAGGTGAATTAATTTGGCATAATAGTGAGTTTCCCTATGCAACTGTGGTAGAGCACACAGCTCTCTCCTTTGGGCTTCCTCAGAGAGTCAAACATCAGAGCATATTTTACTTGCTTTATGAGCTGCTTTATGGAATAAGACCACCTGCCATCAAGTCAGGAACAGTTTGTTCTCACCAAGTGGTTGACACATATGTATTGTTCTTTATTGCTCTATTGTGTGTGTGTGTGTGTGTGTGTGTGTGTGTGTGTTGGGGGTGGGGGGGATGATTAGCTTAGTGAGAGAATGATTAGCTTAAAATCAAGCTTTTATTCAGGGTGCATTTCCAATCACCTGTGATCAATTGTTGAACTAACCTCCTTAACCGACTACAAGAGAAATTGTTTTCATTTAGTAAAATCTGTCCAACACCAGTATGAGGTAAACTACTTCATGTAGCAGGATATCATATATGACCACTTGCTTAGAAGTCTTCAAAATATGATTATAAAGCATCCTAACTATATCTTACAATGACCCCCACCATTTGCATTATTCACCATGAGGCGATGCCATTGGCATGTGCACAATTTTATGACCTGCTTTTGGCAGACGTTAAGTGTAGCGTTGGGATGTGTCCCCATAGGGTCCTGTGTTGCTATTGGCACATCACGGGACCTCCGACATAGGGATTGATCCATGCTGTCTCCACATCACTCACAATGTGTTGATGTCTCCCCTGTGTCTGTGTGGCTTCCACTTTAGAGCTGCACAGGGAACCATCTGTTAAAGTTGTTCAACAGATAAGTGCTGGCACAGTGTGTAGGTAGGGGATAGGCTGTTCCACCGCCTGCTAAAAGGTTCTGGGGTTCGATCCACACATGTCTGCAGTCCTATCATGTCTCGGCATCCTTGAGCAAGCTGACCTTGAATGACTTGCGTTTGCATGCATGGTTCGTTGCTTCTGGATGAAATCGTCTCATAAATGAGGAAAGCAATTGAATAACGAGCAATTAAATAACATTATTAAACCCATAATGTTTGATTTAAATCTGAACACCGAATGTGCTTTTGAAGACACTTTAACAACACACCACTGATACACAAATTCACAATAGTGAGTCCTCAGCTGGCATTTAAACACCACAACGACATGTATTATCTGTAGGCATTCTTGAACAAAGACATCTAAACATTAATGACCTCATGGTTAGTCGCTTTTGGGCTGGAATTGTCTCATAAAAAAAAACAGAGTACAAACATTTCAGTTACAGCTCCCACCAACTACACTGATTCATAACACAAATCTTGCATCGGAGACACTGAGCATAAAGCACCCGTTCCTTGAACGTCAATACATTTAGTTTATACTTAGTTGTTTAGTTTAGTTTAGTTTGTTTGTTATTTAGTATAAGTATATTTAGTGTACATTTATTCCCCTCTGTTTCAACTGTTGCACCTTAATTTCCCTCGGGATAAATAAAGTCTCTTGAATCTTGAATCTTCATTTTCCATCTGCAAACAAAAAAACCTACACTCTTACAGAAGGATGTTGTGACCCAGATGCCCATGTGTCTCTGGTAAGGCTGCTAGTCTGACTGTTCTCACACGCACGCACGCACACACACACACACACACACACACACACACACACACCATCTGCCTCATTCCCATCCCCATCAAAGCTGCCATGCTTGAAGGGGTTGTGTGTCCTTGTTTGTGCAGACAGCTTCTCTTTGGATAACAGAATGCGGTGATTGACTACAGCATGCAGTGACTGCCTTGCATGTCGCAAGGTCCTTTGGGTGTGTGTGTGTGTGTGTGTTTATGTGTGTGTGTGTGTGGGGGGGGGTCCTTTCAACCTCAGTCCTTTCATCTCTTTCTTCATTGACTTGTAGACTCCTCTGTCTTGTCTCTATGTGGCATAATGGGGAGGGATTACAAGCATACGTCTTCAAACGGGGAAACAACAATGAAGATGCATGCATATGCATGTGCTGTTTCACTGCACTGTTGCCATTATGGCAGGATTTGTGTGGTCATGCGCTCACGTGTGGGTGTGAAGACAAATGTGCTATTTTTTTTTCTTTGTAGTGCAGCGTGGGTGGGTGTAGCACGCACGTGCACTCGGAAATACACACGCACATATGTGTCCTCCTCGCGGTAAACATCATACGCGTGCATCAGCGGCGAACGTGCTTTCTGTGCCCACTTCTTCTCTGTGCATATCAACATCGTCCAGCAGGTCCTCAGGTGTGCTCGAGGAAGCCGATTTTCTGGAGACTTTGGAGACTCGATGACACGGAGTCCCTCGGAGCATTTAATCAGCTGCTCGCTCTGGCAAATATGATGAGACGGACAGACCGAGGGTCACTGCGTAGGCCTCAATCACTCCATCAGTGTCCACATAGTGTGTGTGTGTGTGTGTGTGTGTGTGAGAGAGAGAGAGTGTGTGTGTGTGAGTGTTTTTGTATGACTGAGTGTGTATATGTAAATGACACCCAGTTAAAGCACGGCTCAGAGGGAATGGGGGGGGGGGAGTTTTAAGCTGTAGAGCGACCACAAGGAAAAGAAGAGATGGCAATAAAATTAGATAAAGAGAGAACTTTTTTTAGTATAAGTATATTTAGTGTACATTATTCCCCTGTTTCAACTGTTGCACCTTAATTTCCCTCGGGATAAATAAAGTCATCTTGAATCTTGAATCTTGAACTGCCTCTGGGGTGAGTTTTCACAGTTTGAACTTTGAGTTTCAATGATTTTCTTTATACATTTGCAGCCCACACACTTTGTGCTGAATTCCTTTGAAGCCATATGCGCCATGTGTTAATTATGAATGTGCTTTGAATTCTCTGAACTTTTCTCTCTCTCTAAACTCTGTGAATTTTATTTTGGCACAAGGGAAGGAGGCAGCCTACCACTGTGGCCATTATCTCACTGTTCTTGTTCTGAATTCCCAATGGAAGTATTTTCTTCCTCCCAGATCTGGACCTGGATGGAGAATAGTGAAGCGGGGGGAGGGGGGGTTGTTCTAGCACAAGGTTGGAACTATTAGAGAGGAGGCAGATAAAGACAATAGAGATGTGTGAATATAATGAACAGGCTCTTTCTCGTGGCCGACAGAGCCCCTGGTGTGCACTGAGAGAGAGCGAGGGAGTCAGAGGGACAGAGGGAGAGAGAGAGAGAGAGAGGAGAGAGAGAGAGGGAGAGAGCGAGAGAGAGAGAGAGAGAGAGAGAAAGGCACAGCCACCAGTCCCTGAATAGTAATGTGTTCTTTTGTTGTTGCTGTTTTTTTCTGTTCCTAAGTGGTGGATTGAATAACACCTATTTGACCCATGGAGCGCTGTATGTTTTTGAGTGGTTTAGCGAGTGAATTCAGACAGAGATCACTGAGTGTCACTTATACCTGTTCCTGTCTACACAGACATGCTGCAGCTAGCCATCCTGTTGTTCTGATTGTTTCATCCGTCTAACAATGAGTTCAGCCACCACCGTTTTAAACTGAACTGAAACACCCCCCACCTCTCCTTGCATCAGATCCACTCTCACAAGTGCCAGCCCATCTGGTCGGCGATGTCAACAATGGAGATGATCAACTTTCTCTCTCTCTCTCTCTTCAACTTCATCCATAATTCATTCTTCTAAATTACCATCTAGACTCGCTAGTGATGCCAAACTCCAGCCAAACTGCAGGTATTACTTACAGGTAAGTGATCTTTATAACTGTACTTATGGCTAATATTTGTTGATTTTCTTTTGATTAGGGGTATGGGTTAGCTCAAGGAAAAGACTGTAAACAATGATAATATAGCAATAGTCTCATCAATTGTAAATACTTCAATACTATAATAGCTTGTTCTTCTTATTTGTCTTGTAAATTAATGCGACATTAGTATATAGACTGTATTTGTAAAGCTGGATCCCCTCATCATTTTGTGTATATTTTATCTTATACATAATAACTATTGTCCACTATCCATCCAATACTTCATTCATCCCAATGGCTCCCACCAATCTAACTGTAGCTACTGTTATGCACTCACATGCACGCACGCACACACACACACACACACACACACACACATTGTGTGCTGGCAAACATATACACACACTCACGTCACACACATGGACCATTCCTGCCACCGTCAGGTACATGCATGTGCCTGACTCCATGGATCACCGACTTCTTGTCTAACAGGAAGCAGCACATGAAGCTGGGGAAACATGTTTCTGACTCCCGGACCATCAGCACAGATTCCCCTCAAGGCTGCGTCCTTTCCCCTCTACTCTTCTCCCTGTACACAAACTCCAGTCATCAGTCAGTCAAGCTCCTGAAGTTTTCTGACAACTCCACCCTCATTGGGCTCATCTCTGGTGAGGATGAGTCTGCCTACAGGTGGGAGATTGACCATCTGGTGTCCTGGTGCAGCCAAAACAACCTGGAACTCAACGCTTCAAAGACAGTGGAGATGGTTGTGGACTTCAAAAAGAACCCAGCCCCACCTGCCCCCATCAGCCCGTGTGACTCCACAGTCGACACTGTGGAGTCCTTACACTTCCTGGGCACCGTCATCACCCAGGACCTCAAGTGGGAGCTGAACATCAGCTCCCTCACCAAGAAGGCACAGCAGAGGATGTACTTCCTGTGGCAGCTGAAGAAGTTCAACCTGCCAAAGCCAATGATGGTGCACTTCTACAATGCCATCATAGAGTCCATCCTCACCTCCTCCATCACCATCTGGTACGCTGCTGCCACTGCCAAGGACAAGGGCAGACTGTAGCGTGTCATTCGCTCGGCAGAGAAGGTGATTGGCTGCAACTTGCCATCCCTCCAGGACCTGCACGCCTCCAGGGCCCTGAGACGGGCAAGAAAGATTGTGGCCGACCCCTCCCACCCTTGTCACAAACACTTTGTACCACTCCCCTCCGGCAGGAGGCTGCGGTCCATCAGGACTAAAACCTCACGGTACAAGAACAGTTTCTTCCCGACTGCAAATGACCTCATCAATAAGGCCCGGGTCCCCGTCTGACTGTTATCCTACCCCCCACTTATGTTTTATGACATCTGACTTATGTGCTACATTAACGCACACCTTGCACATTTTCTGTATTGCACATATCCTCATACTTACACTTACACATCACACTTATTCTTAAAACACTTTCTTTCTCATATACGGTATATCTCATATTGTTAATTTGTCACTTACATTTACATTTATTTATATTTCTTGTTTTTGCTTTATCCTTATGTTTGTTGTTATGCGCCAACAAACCAAGCCAAATTCCTTGTATTTTAACAGATACTTGGCAATAAAACTATTTCTGATTCAGATTCTGATCCTCCAGCTAAAACAGCCCATAGAGGCCATAGAGACTAGGGATGGGGGAAAAATTTATTCATGTGAATATCGGGATTATTTGCTTCTACAATACTTGTATCGTCAGGTTGACTCAAAAATTTAGTCAACAATTTAAAACCATACGTTGCACGGTATACGGTTTAGAATTAGATAATCCCTCAAATATGAGAACAATAATCTCTAAATTGTCGTTCAAGCTCAGAGACAAATGGAGGTCCACACAGCATGTCACCATCTTGAGCAAACCAACCAAAGAGCGAAGTTCACAAATCTGGTTGACGTCTTTGAACAGCAAGGCTGTTGTTTTGGAACCGATATTTGGGAATATCCAAGACCCCACTCCCAATACGAAAGGCCTTAAATCAAATGGGACTGATACAGCAGAAACATCCAAATCTCCTGCAACATAACATAAACGTCTCAGAAAGAAGATATCACAGCAGCTAAGAATGAGGAAACGTCTAGTGCCATGGTTTCACTGCAGGCTTGTGGACCTACTGAGGTTGGAATCAAGGATTGTGCACTAGCTATCTTGCCAAGGGCAGCAGAGTAATCCAAACATACGCATTTTTAGACGCAGGAAGCTCCGCCACCTTCTGCACCGAGAAGTTGATGAAGCAACTGGATGCTAGAGGCAGGAGAACGGAGATACGTCTCAGAACAGTTGGGCCAAGAGCGACCTTAAGTAGTTACAAACTGGAAGGACTGGAGGTAAGTAGTCTTGGAAGCAACGACTTATTTGCACTACCTGAAGTGTATACACAAAGTGTAATACCAGTCAAACAGCATAATATATCTACACAAGAGGATTTGAAGAGATGGTTATAAGTTGAACTGTTGATTGGAGTCAACGCCCCCAAAACAATGGAGCCATGGAAAATCATTAACAGCGAAGGAAATTGGCATGGGTGGTTAATGGTCCCCTGAGCAGCAACCCACTCATTGATGAACATCGACCCTGCATGATTTTGAGAACGATTAACAACCTGGAAGAACTCCTAATCAAACAGTATAACCATGATTTCTCAGAGGGATGCTATGATTAGAAGACTGAACTGTCTGCAGAAGACAAACTATTTCTGAAGATTGCAGCTGAATCGGTTACGCCGAAGGATAGTCACTATCAACTACGACTGTCATAGTTGCACGCTTACCAGGAGAGGCATTCTGTCTGTGGCAAATTCAGTCTATGACCCCATGGGATTTCTAGCCCCATTTGTTCTCCCAGTAAATAATTTTACATTGTACTGGATTATTGCAGTTTGAATCAACTGTGAATGGGACGATAAAATCCCAGAGGCCTTTGCTCGGTCTTGACCATCCAGTCGATGGTTGAAAGGTCCAGACCTTCTAGCACTGGCCCAAAATCTCATCCTGGGATAACTTGAAGAAGGCTACAGCATGGGTCTTGAAATTCAAAAAGTCCCAAGAGACGTGGTCCTCATCGTTGACGAAACATCACCTTGCAATTCCTGGCTAATGGGTAAAATCGAAGAGACCGTGCCTGACAGCAGAGGGCATGTACGTCGAGTCAGGGTAAAGACCAAGACCAACACCCTGGAAAGGCCCATCAGCAAACTGTCTACTGAAAGAGACGTTTTGACGGGGTGTAACAATTCTCAAAATCCTCGATTCGATTTGACTTTTGACTTTGAGTTCTCGATTCGATTTTCGATATATATACTTTTTTTCTTTTTACAATGCTGATGACTGGGTTTACTCCACTGTAAGGCTATCTGCCTTGTTTTATAAAGAAAAAACACTTGGTTCTCATTAAATAACTAAACTAATTATAGTTTATAAATAACAAAAATAGAGAATATTAAAACAAACAACAATCAAACTTTAAAGTCTCACAAATAGGACATACAATATTTTGGGAACACCTTGTGAACCATTAATTGTCTTTCAACGTTCTATTGGCATTTGTGAATATGTCCTGCCATGTTTCAGAATCAGAATCAGAAAGCTTTTTATTGCCAGGGAACCCTTAGGGTCACGAGGAATGTGGTTAGGGCGTGGGTTGCAGACAACAAACATAGAACATAAGAACATAAAACATAGAAACATAAGAACAAAGACATAAAACACACTAAGCAATAAAACACTGAATAAAGATATAAACGGAATCTATAAAATATAAAATGTAAACAGTAAATAGTAAAGTAGAGAAGTGCAAAAATTGTGCGGTGTATAAGAATAAGAATGTTATTATCTGTACAGGAGGGAAGGTGGGCGTTAATGTAACGCATTGAGTCTGATGGGGGAGACAGTACGTTAATGTAACGTATAGTGTCTGTGGGGGAGGGGGGAGATAGGGTCCGTGTTTAAAAGGGGG
>OMNO01065980.1:8079-19990 GCA_900303215.1 Trachyrincus scabrus
CCACAGTGAAAAGGTCAATGAAAAGATAATGCCAATCAGGCTGTGGTGATGTACCACCTCCTCTATTCCTTGTGAATGCCCAGTCAAGCCGTGTATTGATTGAAATGTCATTCATTGCTTGTATTAGACCAAGGGTGTGGACCTCATTTGAGGTTGCGGGCCTTTACAGACCAAATGCTACTTCATTGGGGCCGGACTAAAAAAACCATGATGCTTGAAAATATTAAATTCTACATGAAGTTGACCAGTGTATTTGTCATAACTTTCCCTGTGAGTATCATAATGGCAGCGAATATTCATTTAGTCATAGTACATTTTTGACCGTTACCTGGTTCCATTGAAGAATAAATATTTCTTCTTCCAAACATCTTGAAAAGTTATTTGTTCTGTATCAACTTTTTTCTTCTCTTTGACAGGGACATCAAAGTGAAGTTAGCAGTGTTTTAACCTTCTTCTGAATTATTAGGGGCCTAGTGTGGCATCTAGCGCCACCCAGGATTTTTAACAAATATTTTATTAATTTGATATACCTGTTTTTGTAGTCTGATGATGTTGTATGTGCTTGTTAAAAAAAATGTTTTTGCTTTTTTCACTGAAATGTGCTGACCTGTTTTTGTTAGTTGCAAAGCATTTTTTTTTTAATGTTTATTTTTTATTTTTTATCATATATTATCATATATCAACCCATGCCATCACATCCGGCCCCCGAGTTTCCCATTCTTTAATTTAGGAAAAATCATACTATTATCTAGCAAGGCAAAATCAGAGCATAAAATATTGTATGTATTTTATTGTACAATCGCTAAGCCGCCCCCCTGAGAGATTGAAATTACTTGTTAATGTAATTTCGTCCCTGCATTTAACTTATTTTCCCAGGTTATGGGCTTTCACTACTGAAGTCAAAGTTAATTGTTAAAACCAAAATGTTATTCAATTACTGTGTATATAGTTAAAATGTTTGCTTTGACTGCTTGCTTGTATTTACTGAGGATAGAATCAATGGGATTTTAGTTTGGCTGGGAGATGAGGTGATACTCACTGTAGAGGGCATAACATGCTAACATTTTGTTTCTCTTTCATTTCAGGATTATGCTGATGCATTGATCTCAAATTACTATGTAAGCTACTGATAAATGACTCAATATTTTCATGTTAATCTCATGTACTTAATGATACTAATAATAATAATAATAAGTGGAACTTATATAGTGCTTTTCTAGGACTCAAAGTCGCTTTAGACAGGGGTGATGGTAGTGAGAACAGACAACAGACAAAAAGCAGAAACACACAAGGATATATGGGGGGGGGGACTAAGAGAAGTCATTAGAGAAGAGATGGGTCTTGAGGCGGGATTGGAAAATTGCGAGGGACTCTGAGTCTCTGATGTCTTGGGGAAGGGAGTTCCAGAGTCTGGGAGCTCCCCTGGAGAATGCTCTGTCCCCAAAACTGCGAAGGTTGGACTTGGGGGTGGAGAAGGCCAGCTGAGGTGGATCTGAGGGACCGAGAGGGTTGGTAGGAGGAGAGGAGGTCGATGAGATATGGGGGAACCAGTTGGTGAAGGGCTTTGTAGGTGAGGACCAGGATCTTGTAATTATCTTGTAATCCGGTGGGAGACAGGAAGCCAATGGAGGTATTTTAAGACTGGGGTGATGTGGTGCCAGGATTTGGTGTGAATTAGGAGTCGGGCGGACGCGTTCTGAACCAGTTGGAGTCTATTGATGAAGCTAGCAATGATGCCATAGAGGAGTGAGTTGCAATAGTCAAGACGGGAGGAGATGAAGGCGTGGATGAGTGTCTCAGCAGCAGGACTTGTGAGAGAGGGCCTGATCTTTGCAATATTGCGAAGGTGGTAGAAAGAGGATTTGACAACTTGGCGGATATGAGGCTCGAGGGTGAGGGTGGGGTCAAGGATCATGCCAAAGTTGCGTGCCTGGGAGTATTAGTATTTCATAACAGCTTATATATGCGTGCAGTAACCAGGAAATCAATGTGTTTGCTAGCTCATGGAGAAGAAAGTACTAATTCCTGTAATAAGTTAATATGGTTTCACCTTCATCCTGTTCTCTTCCTCCTCCTCCCTGCCAGACCGCTGTCTCTAACCCCCCCCACTGTTCTTGAGGAGGTGATCAGGAAACAATTGGGGGGGAGGTTGGGATTAGCATTAAAAGGCCCTTCTTTCATGTAACAGTCCAACAATAGATCATCCACAGACCAACTGGTCTGTGTGTCAATCTCACCCAGGTATCACATACCTCCTGTTGTTCATCCTAGAGGGGGTGTAGGCAGTTTGTAGTTGGCTTTAATAGTAACCGGAAATACGGGGGTTATACCTTTTTGTATTTGTATTGTATAACCTAGAGAACAGGTAATGATTGGAAGACCTCCGATAGCACCACCCTTGTCATGTGTTTTGTAATACTGTTATAAGTGAGAAATTAAAAAGAGAGTCAACCATGTAACAGGATGGGGCTGGTTGTTGGAGTATCCTGCGAGAGCCTGTGAATAAAGGATTGAACACGTCTTGGTCTGTTTGGAACAAAGGACTCCAGAACTACAGCTAGTATTTGGATCTGGATGGAGCTAGTAAGTAAATTGTTGTTTTCGCATGCAAGTACTCAAAGAATATCATGCTTAAAATGTAATGAACCCAATTAGACTTTCAGCAGGCCTATCTTTTAGACATTGGTGTGACATACCCTTTATGGAATGGAATGTATATGTATGCTATGCTAAGTTAAGTCTGTATACAAGTAAAGTCTTTCTACCATGGATGTATAATAAGAACTTAAAGAGCAGCTGGCAGGTTGGCACCAACAAAGCTTGAATTGACGAGAAATGTCACATGGGGCAAACAAGACACACACAATAGTAATCAACCACCGCTGAGGTGGAAAATCCCCGGCACGCACGCGCCCAGGGGGTGTAGCCTTACCTGTGCCTGAACGCAGCTCTGGCCCTGGGCTGTGATCTTGTACTCCCCGGGCACCCGGTCAAGTGGCTGCTCCTGGTAGAGCAGCCGGGTGCGCTGGTCCACGGTGAACTGCCGGCTGGCACCGCCCAGCGAGGTCACCGTGACCAAGCTGGCGCCCTCCGAGCTGTAGGTGGCGGCGCCGTACTTGGCCAGGGCCTGGAGGGCCACCACTGTGTCCTGTGGGGGTCCAATAGGCTTTACCGTGCAGTGGGCTACCGTCACCACCACACATCTTTTCCTTTTTAATACATTATTTCATTCATTTAAAAGTTGTTTGACATTACAGATTGAATCAGAGGACTATCACTCGACCATTGTTGTTGCGTGTCATATGACTTCAGAATAGGCCATTTCTGGTATATGAATGCTTGCGTATGTTGGTGAATGTTAATGTTGGGGGCCATTTAGTAACACACAGTGTATATTGGTGTGTGTGTCTGTGTGTGTGTTCTGACCTGACCTGACCTGTGTAGAGGCGAATCCGCCGTAAGGGTTCTGCTGCTGGGTGAGCCAGCGCACAATGCTGGAGGCATACTCCAGGTCCAAGCCTGGCACCGGGGGTCCAGAGAGCAGGGCTAGCAGCACATAGGCTGTCATCTCCACCTCAAGGGAGTCTACACCCTTCTCGGAGGCCTCGGCTCGCTTCCAGTAGCGCATGCCCCCTAGGAAGGCACAACAGAGGGGCCACTAAATGACACTGAAAGCTTGACATGTTTTGTGAGAAAACAACATAAATCAAGTTAGTCACTTGGTATGGTTTCTTTGTATAGGGACAAATATGGACACATTATCCAATTTGCATGATGCATTGCATTATAGTACTTGCGCTAGCCTATGCTAATTTGCAATAGTGTCTCTAAATGCGTCAATCGATGCAGTGGTTTTAGTGTTTATCTTTATTATGCAATGGCCTTACTTGATTATAAAACTACATCTATTAAAAGCAATAATGCCTGGTTTTAACATGTACAGTATACATCTGATCTCTAATAACTCTAAAATGTCCCCCATCCCAGAGTGTGTGCCCTGGAAACAATTGAAAAATAAAGTGCCTTTACATGATTGGTTCTAGACAAAATGTCTAGTGTAGCAGGTCAATGGGTGTCGTGTTATTTTATTCGTTGGCAAGCTTAACAGAGATCCACGTACCGTCTGTGCTGGACTGCTGGTGGAGGGAAGTGAGGAGCTTGATCCTGGTCTGCTGGTCCCTGGCCAGGGCGAAGGTGTAGGAGAGGAGGGCCATGGTGTACATGTTATCCAGCTGGCCCTCTATGGCCGACCGCAGGCACTGCAGGCACCCAGACATCATGGGGTCCTGCTGCAGTGGGCACACACACACGAGGGAAGAACGCAACACTCACTTTTGACGTCATGAGCTACTCCTGTATCACTGAATTATTTGTGTGTGAAAAGTGCCAAATGCTTTAAGATACACAGCTATGCTAGAATATTCTTTGTAGAATATTAGTGCAAGTGTATGTGTGCGTGCGTGCGTGCATGTGTGTGTATAGAGGACTCACCACATCCAGCTCCAGCAGTGCAGCCGTGATGTAAGCCGTCAGAGACACATCGTCGCTCACCCCGCCCTGGTGTAACAGTGTGTAATGAGCTCAGGTTGCACAACACAAGAAAATAACTACGCCTGCTTGACTGTAGGAATTGGCCGCCTTTTCCTATAGCCACTGTGGCTTCACGTTTGCAGGTTACTTGCATGTTGCATCTTGGAAGGTGAAACCGTGGATCAAGTCTCCATCTCTGTGCTATAAAGGCATGTTCACTTGAGACGCGGTCAGACACCGTGACCCACTCCATTGTTTTCCTATGGAGAAAGCGGCGCGGCAATTTCAGGGAGGGGACCTCGCGGCACGTTCCGCGGAGGGGACTCGCTTCGAAGTTGTAATTATTACACAACACAAGTCTTTTGAATTAAAAAGTAGAAGTAGTCTTTTCCTAGCACAGTTCTCTTGGTTTACTTCCCCACAAATAACCAAACTGAAATAGACGGTTGTCTACAAAACAACATGATGTGTAGCGCAGCTGTCATTACGTTTTAGTTTCACCGCTTACTCCTATAGTTGGCACCAGACGTAATGCCAATTTGTTTGGCTGTACCTTGTAACAGAACAACGCCTGAGGATACAAGCGTACCGTTCGTCAGACACACTGCTGTCAGGTCTTGTGGCTGTTTTTATTTTCTTTGGACTAGCTCGCAATAGCATGGTTTTTTTTATTGTCCTTTATGTGTGTGTCGGGAGTGACAATAAATCCTAAAATCCTATTTTACAACAGCTAGGATGGCAGGTACAACACCCTTCCACCATGTCTGAGGGTAGGAACTGTTACATCATATTAGGGTCACATTAGGGTCTTGAATACATTTGCTACAGCACAGGTCTTATGGACTGATCCAAGTTACCTTCATGCCGTTGTGGAAGAGTTTTCCAACAGAGCTGATGCATCCATTTGATTGTTGGTGGCTGGCCAGCCAGGTTTCGGCATCCACAATGTGCTTGGGGTCGATGAAGATGTAGGGCCTGGCGCCGCCAAACGACTTCATCACAAAGGCAGTCAGCCTGGGACAGAGAATGATGTGCGCACACTTTTGTTTTTGGACAATCTTGGCAATCTCAATAAACAGCCTGTGTCAGGACAGTTACATAATAACGGCAGAAATGACCTATTGAGAATGGAATGATTAGGAAATGAGGGGTAGGGCTATAATGCTGTTTTGGTTTTGGTTTTTAGATTATGACTGGACGCCTGGCTACCAGCACCACCATGGACACTCATTTTGATAAAAAAGAAAGAAAAGAAAAATATTTATTTTTCTACCATTATGTCTGTCCATTATGGCATCCATTGCACTCCTAATCATCCCTGGAAGGAGGATCCCTCTTTCTGCATTCCTTCCCAAGGTTTCTTCCTTGATAATTAAGGGAGTTTTCCTTGCTATGGGAGGGTCATAAAATGTGGCCTATACTAAGTGGAAACCAGTGCACATGGTGGGAAAACCCAGTTGGTTACCGTGCCAACCACCCAGAGAAGTCCCACCTGACGTACTCACCAGGTGTTTCCAGACGCGTCACTCATTCCGAAAGCGCTGTAAGATCCATCGTTGTGCTTGTAGTTGAGTTCCCTCTGGTAGCCTGCCACACAGATGGACAACAAAAGTCAACAACAATTTCCAACAATTTCCAATTTGAGCAAGTTACTGTACTCCTATAACACCAATATTATGATATGAAAGTAAATACACAGAAATAACATTCTATCTATCTCAATACCAAATATAACAAAATACATGATGCCACACATAACTGTGCAAGCAGCACAGATTGGATTTGTTTATTTTATGCATTTTTGATCCATGCAAAAAGAAATATAAACTAACCTTGCATTTGTGATTCCTATGGCTACTCTGCACTCTGTCCAGTTGTTTTTTAACTAGGTTGTGCAGCACTAGAGTTTATTGTAGCAACTCTGATTTTGAGTGTATGATTTGTTTGTGATAAAAGTGTCTAGACTAAATGTAAATTCTCCTGGTAGTCTCACCGCTCTCCAGGAAGCGCGTGGCCCGCTCCTTGATGGCGGGCGTCAGCTGCGCAGTGCTGCTCAGGTAGTTGAGGATGTAGATGTTGGGGGCAAACAGCACCATGTTCTGCTCCCCGCAGCCGTACGGCATGGCCAGCAGCTGGTCCAGGTTCTGCATGGCCCGGCCCATCAGGTCCCCTGCCCACACACACACACACACACACACACACACACACACAATTACAAACTATTGTCACATACCACTTTACTTCAAATGTACTTAATATTGGAGATGTGCAAAAAGTTTTATATTATATTTTTATATTAATATTGATCCTCCATTATTATAACCATTTGTATCATTAAACCTTAATGTATATTTTTGCAATGGATGGATATGATGTAGCGTTTAGTGAAGCTATAATGGTACTACTGACCCAATACGGAGAAAGAGGCCTTGGCAGAACCAGGCACAAACATCTCTGGGAGCAGAAGAGAGATGCTCTTCTCTGCTGGCTTTTCTACTGGGGAATCAAAAAACAATAAACTAATGAACAGAGAGGGAAAATATTACAAGGAACAATTGAATTCCATCAATCCATCCTCTACATCGCTTGTTGAAAATAAATTAGCATTGCACTTTAGATTAATCAAAATAAATAATAATGATCTATTATTGTAATAATGATGCAAGATATTGTAGATGTTGTGTGTGTATTTGTATGGTCGTCAATGTTATCCAGTAATTTATCTTCATGGGGCGTGTCGAAAAATTACCACAATCATCCATTGCAAATGAAAAAAAACACTGTTATCTGTAATTTCACAAGTGAAATTATTTTGTATTTATGGCTTTGTTTTCAATTGTCTGGATTGTAATTTTCTGTATACATTTAGTAAACTATACAAAAATACTAAATTATAGTACATGTTATTATTAGTCTTTGGAGCATTTAACCGATTAATTTTGGTAAAATGTAAAGGAAAACAAATCAGTAGCCTCACACAGCTAGACGATATTCACTTCGCTTATTAGGTCAGAGTGTTTGGAGCCTAGCTGCCCGGGTCGAGCTGGTTCCAATATCGAGGCTGGACAAACTGAGCTCGCTGACTTCACGAGGCTACTAGATCAAGCCTCATGTGTTACAAATCCTGGGTCAGTTTGGCAGCTGTAGTCCATAACAAATAGTGGTTGACCCTGTTTTAGTTAGGCAGTTTAGAATGGTTGACCCCATTAGAACGGTCAGTAGGCTGAGTACTCAAATCGGAGCTAACTGACCAGATCCACTGGCTGGTCACGGAATACTGACCTCCAGGACAGAGGAGTGCATTGTGGGTAACCACCACTGGGGTGCCTTCTGCCTAGTAGAGAGAAAAAAAACATAATGGTACACTTTAGAAACTATTGAAGATTGTTTATTTCTACAATACCACCCTAACACAAGTGATTATGTTAACTCTTCTTTACAATACTCTTTTGTATTTCCTGGGTGCGCAGGGTGGACACAGTCTAACTCCTTCAGAACCTGTGGTATGTGTGTGTGTGTGTGTGTGTGTGTGTGTGTACCTACCTGTGCAAGGGCTAAAACGTGCAAGAGTGCTACTACCGTGCAACTACCAGTGCTTCGATGGTACACGCAAGCGAGGGCCAACCCCGCGAGGACACCCCCAACCAAGCTCCACCTATTTCCATGTCAGACCATGACAGCGCTAATTAAAGACACGTAGGCCTATATTCCACAAATATTAAGCTATCATTATCATCATGACATCATTATTATTACTTTTATTATTACAAAGGGCGCATCACTGTCACCGATGGCTTGGTCACCAAAGTGAGCAGGACGCATTACCATCTCCCATCCCAAAGTGGCATTGATGCTCGGCGTACGTTGAATGCCATGAAAACTGGCATTAGACTGACAGACATTAGTTTAATCTCAAGCTGCGTCTTGCATTTGGAAGATGTATCTATGTATTTATCAAGTCACATAGGCCTATCAGTTACGATCAGAACTATAAGTCACGCGATGTAGCCTATTAGGCCTACCAAGTGTAGTAGGTATTATGACGGCTGTAGGGAAATGCCTACATTGTTCGGTAGGATATAATAATAATGGCAACAATGACATTAACCTTTTTAATTATATAATTATATGAAAGAACGAATAATAACGAATCACACACTATGTGCGTACGCGATGTGTGTCCGACACAAGAACACACACAATTAGTTTATTTTATAGGCTATATTGTCAAATTTGACAGACTTATTCATTTGAGGGACAAGTCAACACTGGTATTATAATTATAGTAACAAACGAATAATAACGAATCAAGCAGTTGAGAACTGTAATCTGTGCGTACACTTATTGTATTTAGTTTTATATTATAGCCTATTGTAAAATGTGCTTTCATATATTTGGTTTGTTTCAGACAGATGGAACATACAATTATATCCGCGATGAAGAATTCAGTGTACTTCACTGTCCTTTTTCAACAAGCTATTTGTTTTGCAAGCGAATATCGTCAAACTGAAATCACTGCGGTGTTCTTCTATTTAAACCTTCATTAACCTTTTTAATTAGGTCTATATAGTTATAGGAACGAACGAATAATAACGAATCAACCTGTTGAGAACTTCACACTCTGCGTGCATGGCACAGACACAAGAACACAGTTATTGTATTTAGCGTTAGGCCTATATATTGTACAATTTGAGAGATAGTCATTTGAGAGACATTTAATATATTTTGTATAGGCCTACGTAATATAGGCCTATTGTAGCCTATATAATATATACAGACAGAACACAGTTATATTTTACATTGGTGCTATCATGACTGATTTCCTTTGCTTCTAGCGAAGCACTTTTATGTGGCAAAGCTGGGTTTGGATGGTAGTTCTGCGGACCACAGGCTTTTCCATTGCCTTCGTGGGCGGGCATTTCATCATTATTTTTTTATCTCGCACGGAAGGGCGATCGCGTCTTATGTCCTGAGAGTCATTTTTCGCACGCCTGGGGTGGATCCGTCTGGCCCACTGAATCCTCTTGCAGGGTTTGTCAGGGGGGTTTTGATTTGTTAGTTCTCACTGAACAAACACCATTATTGTTTTCTGTGTGGGAACGTAACAATTATAATTAAGTAGCCTATACATTTATTATTTTTATCTAGGTTTAGCATTAGCATTCCAGGGCGACTTTGCATTCCAGACCTAGTGAAAGGGGAATATTCTAGAGCCCGGCTGATATGACTTTTTTGCCACGATACCAATTTTAGCCATAGCCGATATTATCTGCCGATATACGTATGTATGTGTATCATATATAGCCTATATATATTTATTTAGCTTTTAGCAGAAAAGGAAAACCAAGTTTTAATAAATCACTGCTTTACAATTAACATGAATGTGTATAAAAAAATTATTTATTAATAATAATTGAATCTCTGCATTAATAAAATAAAAATGTTCAATAATAAATAGACTCAAATAAATCTGTTTGAACAGATTAAACAACCAACTGAAATAAACAATTAACTCAAACACAGGCACTCTGTCCAGTCAATGTCCAGTGCAGTTCCAGGCCTCTGGCCCATTGCAACTACTGCATACATTTAAATAATGTACAACTATAATGATATAGGACTACAACTATAATAAAGCAGACACCGTGCGCGACCCACTCCATTGTTTTCCTTTGGAGAAAGCGGCACGGGAATTTCAGCAAGGGGATCACATGGGATCACAGTGTTCCACGGTTGGGTAAGCAGCTACCCAGCCGAAGTAGTTAGCGAAGTATACAGGATTGAAGAAGGTAGTTAACCTAAACCTGAAGAGGACAACTATCGTTTGTTTAACTCCCTTTCCTCTTCTCCGAAGGACATCAGACGCACGGAGTGCTGAGCGACCCCAGGCAGAGTCACGGACCGCCGGGCAGAGACACGGAACCCATACCCCAAGACGGGAAGAACCTTCGTTATCCTATCTCCCACCACCCTTGTCCCTTTAAGCTTAATAAAGCTGGTTTTCAGTTGGACTGACACCCATGGTCTCGACCTGCTCCTTTCCTGAGTCACCCAACCATAACCCAACCATAACAAGGACACTATTTACTTTTACTGTCACCTGCTGACATCCTATAGTATAGGATGTTATGGTATAGGACCTATACCATAACACACAAAGGAATGCTTCCAGACTAAGTCTAAACAGATATCATTATTAGAATTAGAAAAAAATCGATTCACGTCAGAATCGCGGACGTAACCTGGAACAAAAGGAAAGACTTTTTTTCCCCTTTTGTCTGAAGTTTGCCTTTGTGTGTTTACATTATTGATCAGTTGATTTTTCAAATATAAAAATATATACTGTATTCTACTTTAATGCCATAATTTGCCACACAGCCTTTCTTAGCGCACAGTGGACTGGAGTAGATCCTGAAATTAGTACCCCTATGTACTGAATCGAGAATCGATTTTGAATCAAATCGTGACCCCAAGAATCGAAATGGAATCGTAAGATACTGAGAAATTCACTGTAACATTGTTAGTCACATGATCAGAGCAGCCATTTTCCCTGTAAAACAAGCAGATCAGCCATTTCACCTGTAGAACAAGCTAGAGAACAGCATGATTCAAGACCTCTTTTAATCTTGCTCCATCTGCCTGTGTGATCCTTGGAGAAGCTTTGTTTGTGAGTAGATTAGTTCATCTGTGTTTAGAAATTATTTCTGCTCATGTTTTATTGTGTTTCATAATATTTGTTCACATTATTTCATAGTCACTTTACTTTACAGTTCACACCACAACAACTTGACCACATGGAAGTGCTGTACCTACAATAAACAGACGTACACGTTGATAACTAACTTTGCGCTCCTTCATCATTGAAGCTACCTAGTGCTACTTCAGTCAAGTCAGTGTTTAGCTATCTGGTGATGATGAGGTGCCAGAATATTCACACCTCTAAGTATATTAGAATATATTGTTATCCTATATAAAACCACCTAGCGACAACATGTTGGGATTAAAAGCAAAGAGATGTTGACTTTTCTTTTAAAAGTGTGTGTGTGTGTGTGTGTGTGTGTGTGTGTGATCAATCAGAATTGCCCTCACCTCCACCAGTAGTTTGCGCACCACAGTGTCGACCCGGCCAACTTTGGGGAGGTTGGCCACCTCGTTCCCACAAAGCTGCTCCGTCTGCAGGGCCTCGGCGTTGACCTTTAGGCTCACCTCCCCTGCACACACACACACACACACACACACACACAATATCAAGGTTGATGCTAATCGATTGGCCTTTTTCTTGCCCCCTTGTCACTTGATTTGTGTTCACAAGGATTTTCTCAGTCCGTCTACCGATTAACCTCCCCCCCCCCCCCCCCACACCCCACCCCCACCTCATTAA
>OMNO01065993.1:0-23693 GCA_900303215.1 Trachyrincus scabrus
TTGTGTATAGTTTGTACTTCCTCAAAGTCTGAAACGGCGTAGCTTCATTCAGCTGCACTGTCACCGTAATGTGACGTGTGTACGGTAATTGGTCACTGCCATGACCACGTAGCCAGGAGGGTAAAAAGACTCCACCTATTAAATTGGCTTGAAGGAATAGAAGGAACTAGATAGACTGAAATGACATGAGATTGCAATGGATTTGATGGAACATCATTTTCTGATGCTTAATGTATACCTTGATAACCCTTATTAACATAATTAGAAGTAAATGACGGATTCCTGCTGTCCATCACTTTAATCAATGTTTGTTGACAAAATGTGCTGCGTCCCACAGCTCTGCCTAGCTTTCTAACCCCCTGCCACATGGTATGCCCTTCTTGCTGTGTTCCTGCCATAGTTTTGCTCATACTATATATACTTCTGAAATAATGGACACGAGGGCAATATTACAAGTTTGTTTACAAAGCCGCTATGCTTTCTAATTAAGGTGGTTTGTTACCCCTTTCTAGCGTCGCCCTGCCACACAGCATGCTTTTCTTCTATGGTCTCGCCATATGTTTTAAAAGTGTTTTTATTGGGAGTTTTTTACTGCAGATGGTGGTGAAATAATGGGCTGTAGAGAAAATGTTTTTTCACAAAACTAATTTCTTCAATAAAGTATAGTGCCCTCTAGCAGTCAGGAAATGAGAGCAAGGAATACTACTTTAAATATTATTTTTCTTTGGAAAACAATATCACTAGAAAAAAATTCTAGATGAAAATGGTGTGTGTGTGTGTGTGTGTGTGTGTGTGCGCGTGTGTGCATATGTTTTTCTTTGTTTTTTTTGTTTTTGTTTTTTGGAATCAACATAAAAACAATGAATTGCCTTGCTGTTTTGCTGATCAATATTAATGTTGGTTCTGAGTAGCAGGTGATTTTAAAAGCAATTAATTGCTTCATAAATCATGTCTTTCAATACAGAAAAAAAAGAGAGTCAGTCAAGCCCTACAGTCTCAGATTCAGAAATAATAAAACATTACATTTTTAGATCCATGCATTGATCCATTGAAAGAGTAGAAATCAATGTCAAGTTATGACATGAAGTTGGCATAGTTAACAATGAGAAAATTATAATTTTTTTACATCCTCGATATATTCAAACCTTTCCTTTTTCTTCGATTCCGGAATGGACTTTGTGTTGTATGTCCACCGAATGGATTAATGCTACGGTTAGTTATGAGATAAGAAAGGCAAGGCTTAGATACACTAGATTAGCAACCATGGCTGAACAGCAACATAAAATGCTTGGATATAGTTCCTTGGGTTTGCAGTAACAGAGATTCAGGAATTTTGTTAAGGCTTCTGAAAGGCCATAGGAGTGCAGGAAACACAAGCTACGTTTGGAATCAGTAAGCTTGCTGGTTTTAAACCAATGTAAAAATAGATTTCCGCATACAAGTAGGCTACTACTTGGATAAATCAACAGAATGTATTATTATCAAGTTATCTAACGTTTCAGGAAAGATCCTCCACCAAATATGCATGTGATTTTCTATGCAATGGCTGCATGCAGAGTAGTTTGTAGTTTGTGTATATTTATGAACAAGAAGGTCAGTCATATCCAGTTAACTAACAATGCAATATTTAAAACCATTAAATGGTGGAAATATGCCATGAAATTACAGTTAGCTTGAATAAAACCCAACATATCTGTTGAGCCAGTACAAAGGTGGCCGGACAGAGATTTAGAAGAATAAGAGCATATTGTATAGTGAAACAAAATGTCTGCAAACGAAGCTTGACCTTAATCACACTATTCCAAGCCATTTTTGTATTGTGCTTTAATGATTGATTTTGGTTGATTAAGTTTTATTGGTTATTTTTACTGAATATGTAAAAACATACAGAAGGTAAGTTTTTATATCTCCAGTTAGGTTTTATATCTCCATCTCTTTGTCCAACCATCCTTAAGTACCACAATCAAAATCACCATGCCCTGGTCTGCCCTTCTCTCTGTTTTATTGCTTTGCATATAGCTATTTTAGTATCTGAACATTTTACTGTGTCCGAGTCTCTCTTTACTTGATGTTCATTTAGAATTAGTTCTTGTTTAATTGTCCAGCACACTCATACAGATACAGATGACTTTATTGATCCCGGAGGAATCAATCCATTCAAACAAAGGCGAGTGACATGTTTACGAGTAAATTTGGTGTACGTAGCGACCGCTGATCGCCATGGGCTTAATGTGCACACAAAACGAGCACAGTCACGTTGCCATGGCAGCATGGGCAAAATACAGGGAAGTGATTAAAATACATTGCAAAACATGGCAAACATACATGGAAAAAGTGATTCATATTAACATCAGCATTATAATGTACAGTTTACACAATAGGCCTATTACAAAAGGTTTTGTGTGGTTTGCCACCTGATGCCGTTTCTTTCAAACCACAATCAAAATACATTCTACCTCCGTCCATTGTCCATTTTCAAGTGCGCAGCTCAAGGAGCAGTGCACGCCCACCATACTTATTATACATCCATGACAAGATGTATTACTGCAGTAATGTAATCAACTACACAAATTGAAAAAGTACTAATAAGTAGGTAAGTGAGTGAGTGAGTACTAACTTAAATGAATATTCTTCAGGGAAGGCTGCAACCCATTATAGATGGTTTTAACATAGTAACAAACAATTATTATTATTATATCGTTCAATGAATTACACAGAGCAGGTAGTAGGCTTAGTACAGTGTCATTTCAAATAATATCAATGTTGTTATATCAATTATGTTATGGCATTCAAATTGTTACCTACTCTGGGCAAAAACCTTGGGTGCAGATTGTTTAGACAATGCTGCATTCTTGGAACACTGTTAAAGGGACGGGCATTGCAGTACTTTTTGTGAGGAACTAGAACAGTGGCTGCTTGTTTCTATGGTAACCCTAAGAGTGTGCGTGTGAGTGAAAAGGAGGGTGCCATGTTGGTGAGGATAGTTAAGGTGAGTTTAGGATGCTGAATGATTTGACCATTATATTTTTCCCACTCTCACTAATTGGTCATGCGTAGGCATGTCCGAAATTTCTGTGAAAAGCCTTAACTGGAACACATTTTATTTTTGTCTCGTATATGGTTCACACCTAGCTAAACCAAATTTCTAAGGTTATGTTAATACAACAATAACATAAAAGCAAAATCAAGAATGTATTGTATTGTACGTACCAGGCCGAAGGCCGACTAATACATTCATGGTGGTAGACCGATGAGAGGTCTCTTCAAAAAGAGAGTAGAGCTTTGATCTTAACGACTCTAGAGAATGGAGACGCATGCATGTGATATTTACATTCAAAGTTCCTGCAGAAACTTTTTAACTTTTAAAACTCCTAAAAAGTCACCTGGATAACTTCAGTGGACATTGGTCAGGAATATTTATCAGCCATCATGTGCCCATGAGACAAGTTGCCGGCAAACTTCGGACAACATTGCGTGGACATCATTTCTTCCCAAAATGTCTGCTTAAATTTGTGATTGAAAGATGTGTGTCTCTTTCCTGAAAGTGGCAGTATTTGCTGTCGATTTGTTGTGTGTCACAAGTGAACTGACTCACAAGTGAACTTAGTCTTCAATATTTGAATACTTGACATACGTACAAAGCCGTTTGTGAGCGTTTGTGTGTGTGTGTGTGTGTGTTGTTTCCACACCAACTCTTTTAAGGTCATTTTCGACTTCAAACCCCCCATCCACGCAGAAAAGGAAAAGGGCTCCAACAGCGTCCGTTAACAACACCCTCTGACCACATTTGGAACATTTCCAATAATTCATGCCTATGAGACATTTTCATCAATTATTTTGGGCTCATTCCCCAGAACGTTTTGGTATGCAGAACGAAATACCATGAAGAACGATTGAACTTTAGTTCTCCAACAATGTGATCTGGCTGTAAGCACTTTCCAAAGGCTACGGTATTTCAATGTTCTGATGTATGATCTGATCTTTCCACGGGCTTAAACGCTGTGTGGAGGTGACAGAAGGTCAAAATGGAGAAGAAAATAAATGCATTAGTTTCAGTGTGAAATTGACTGACTTGACACAAACCAAAAATTGGTTCTACATTTCCAAGACGTCTCGTTGAAAGAGTATCTCACCTTGAGCGGAAACCTCACTCTTTTAACGCCACTGGAATTAGTCCATTAATGCCTGCATCAGATATTTTCAGAAAATATATACAGGAATAATAATACACAAATGTATTCATTATGTAATCACCATTTACATGAGTGACGCCTCATTTCAAAGGCATTAAAGGTCCAGAAGGATCATTCAAATCGATTGGCAAATTGTATCATATTACAAATACAAATATTGTTGTGATTTGTTTGTATATGCTTGGTATGCCAAAATAAATATGGCTGTTCAATATGGCTGTACCATCCGTCTCCTCTACAGTTGCACACTTTCTATATTGGGGAACCTAATGGATTCCTTTTCTTTTGGTTTGGAAAACTGTATGCTGTGTATTCTTCACATAAGCATCTTTGGGTACTTAGAAAAGCGCTATATAAGTCCAATGTATTATTATCCTCATGCTGTATGCTGTATACCTTATTTTTACTGCTCCCACTGGACTAGTCTACTTAAACCAAATACAACAAGGATATATATTTATATGGGACATGGTAGAAATAATGTGTAGCCCTCGGGAGAACAGATCCTCAACGATAGGTATTTTCTCTTTTATATCAATCCAGCAGTCTATGGCAGGCCTTTTCAATTGGCGGCCCACGGGCCAGGTCCGGCCCACGGATCATTTTGATCCAGCCCGCAAATAATTTATCAGAACATAAACAAGCAGAATCAATCCCCCGAAGAAAAAGCTGTTTCTGAGCAAGAATGAGAGCCAGTTCAATTTCCTCCAATAGGAAACCGTTGTATCCGCTTTGTCCCCGCCCCTACGACCCGCCCATGACCCCGCACGCTCTCTGCTGTGGCAAAAGGTTTTGAGAGCTAAAAAAAAGAGTTTTTGAGAGGTGAATGTCGTTGTCCACATTGAAAAGGCCAAAGGTGGACAATGAAAATCGACAATTCAAAGAGGAGTGAACTGTGAAATATCTATTTAGTAATATGTTTGATCTGCAATGAGGCTATCGCAGTAACAAAACAGTGCAATCTGAGAAGGCGCTGCATCATGTATCACTCGAATTTCAATGGAACAGATCCGATGGGTTCAGATGCTCGTCGAATCAAAGAGGGCAGCTATAATGGCCCGGTCCTGTTCGGAACAAGAGAGGAGTACCATAGCCTCCCTCCCGCATGGATTCTTGCATGGAATAGAAACCATTCACAGATTCTGAAACAGTGAAAGACTGCATGCTAGCTGTCCTTGGAAATGATAAGACTGCCCTATTTTGTGTTAGATAAACAAATTGTGAATGAACACTCTTTATGCACAGTATTAAGGGTATTTAGTGTTGTTTTTTATGTTCACATGTAAGTGCTTAAAGGTGATAATTACTCTTCGTCTTTTTCCGGCCCCCCGTGAAGATGCAGTGTGTAGGATTTAGTGGCATCCAGAGGTGAGGTTGCAGATTGCAAGGTGTAAGGTGCCAGTAGGTACTTCAAAAAAATGATGTCATCGTCTACGACAGCATCGATTAGCCAAGTGTCACGTGATGAGGTTCCTTGAGAGATTTATAATTTTTATTTAACTATTTAGTCTGTAAAACTATAGGTCATAGCTTACAAGTAAGACAGCGATTATGATTGTTAACAACAACAAAAACAAAGTAGACAGAAAAAACAAGCTCTATTTGCTGTCGCCTACATTGTAGATTGGTGACCTCGCCTCTACATAGGCCTAAACAAATCACACAAAATGATTATGGTAAAAGCAGCATGAATTACAAACTCAACAAGGTCAGTTATACCATAAAATGTATTGCAATGCCAATAGACATTAAATGGACTGCAAGCATAAATGTATACTCAACTTAACCCCCAGTTTACCAGTTCTACAGTAAAACTAACACGGTCCAGAGGGACCAAACCTTACAGGTATAAATACTTAAGTAAAGTACAGATACCTGAAAAATGTACTTAAGTACAGTAACGAAGTATTTGTACTTCGTTACTTCCCACCTCTGGTAGAAACATGTCGGTGCAACATGGCGGGCTGGCGTGGATTTTGATGGGGTTATACACTAATTTAATTGAATATTCTAATCAATTTAAGCCAAGTCTGTTCCGCCATGATGCCACTAAATTCGACACACTACATACCTTTAATTTTCAATTTCAATAATTTGGCCGTCATAAGAAAGTAGTTGAACAGCCCTGGTCTATGGGTTCAGGTCGAGCACTTTTACAAGCAGTTTTATTAATTGGTGAGTTAAAATATTGCTCCACTGGCCCCGCTGCATAAAGGTGAGAAGGGACAGACAACAGAAACACTAGACAGACCAAACTCAATACAAGCCACTAGAAAACCACCGGTGGCCGTAGTTGAAGGCCCTACAGAGGTCAGCATTGGCGCAGAGCGATAACAACAAGTCAAAATACACTAAAACTAGTTAAAGCTGCTGTAGGTAAGACTACAGAAGAAGAGAGCAAGATTTTGAAACTAAACCGCCATAGAGCTGGGTAGTGCAGCCCACTTTGGTGACGGCTGCTGCCACATTTTCAAAATAATTCTCTGGGAGTCTATGGACTAAAATTATATTTTTCTTCTATTTGGGCAGCTAGACATTGAAACACCACAAGGTATGGTTCATCACAATTGTTTAATATTTTCTAAAATTCGTTGTTTGAAATGATGTCCAAGAAATAAAGAGCAAATGCCTGTTTAAAGGGACTAGTATTTTACATGCATAAATCACCAATTTAAATTGCCAATAAATGAACAGGTTGTAACTTAACTTAGAAAATGAGACCTTCCCCGACTCCCTGTTGCGTAGAACAGCCTGTGGGCTGATTTCTATTATATTTTTGCGGGGAAAAAAGAAGGAAATGATGTCTGAAGCCCAAATCACAATTTCTGATTCTTATACAGAGTACCTTTAAAATATGAAAATAGGAACTACAACGTACTCATCGCCAGACTGCAGCTGGGTAGCTGGTAAACAAAGGACTCCCACCCTCTGTTGCCATATCTGTGATTTCAGTGCTGACTGAATAATAAGCAAATAAAGCAAATAAAGAATATAATCATGTGTTTTGCTCCAGATTGCAATCATAGGGCAAACAAGGCCCAGTTTGATAAAAAGCCACAAGATTCGACAGAGTGAGTGAGTTTTGTTTAGCGACACCGGTGCTGGGGGGAGGAGGCAGCTACGAGCTACCATAGATTGTAAAGGCTACTGAGCTAGGGGCCACCGGGGTTTCTGGGTAATGTAGTTATGTTTCTCGGAATTTGGTTATATCCTCATAAAAGGTGACTGACATTTCCGTTATGGCTAAATGAATGTCTTATGGCAATACATCCGGGACCGGCCAGCGAAAGAAAGGGGGCGTGACTACCCAGCTCTACCCAGAAGTGTTGCATTTTGCACACCTGTGATTGACAGGTAAGATGGGATTCCCCGAACAAATCAGGGAAGAGATGCCCTGATTGGTCAGAAATGAGCTGGGAGTGGCTTGGCTCATACAGAGGCAGGCCCAGTCAACTCCAAAAGCACATTTCACTCACTAATACCTGACGGATGGCTGTGCCATTTCTAAAAAATTACACTCAAATTAATATCTCTTAAATCTTATCTAATATCTCTTAAATGTTATCTACAGTACCTTTAACACTAAAATAAGCGGACAATAATCAGCGCTTGAATCTGCAATTCGAGGAACAACCATGAGTTACAATGGTCATTGGAGAACAACCCAACACACACCAATTGGTCCATGCGCCTTGAGCCGTTGTGTTGCACCTCGTTGCCTTGTCGCATATGGACAAAGAGCATCAACAAAATAAACAAAAGTACAATAATACAGGAACATTACACATACATGGAAATACATTCTTCATTTAGTTTACAGAGATTTCACCTCGGCTCACCCGCTGCACCCGATGCCCTGAACCCCAGTTCAGATCATAGATTTGTGACGAGATGCGACGGTTCTAGAACGCTGCAGAGTTGCAGCTGCGTGTGAACTGGTTAGTGTGAACTGGTTAGTAGCAGCTGTGTGTAAACTGGTTAGTTGCAGCTGCGTGTGAACTGGTTAGTGTGAACTGGTTAGTTGCAGCTGTGTGTGAACTGGTTAGTTGCAGCTGCGTGTGAACTGGTTAGTGTGAACTGGTTAGTTGCAGCTGTGTGTGAACTGGTTAGTTGCAGCTGTGTGTGAACTGGTTAATTGCAGAACGTCTGAGACCGTTGCATGGGGTCTCAAGAGATTTACCATGTGGTTTCAGAACGTATTGACGCATCTACCCCGGTATTCAAACATGGCGGATAATGGACCACAACAGTGAGAACACAGTGAGTTGTTTGCGGCATACCAATAAAAAGGGGGGAATTATAACAATTTAAGATGTGGAAATATCACCGTGTTGATCTTTTGTTTCTCACCAGCTGTCAAGAAGTGCAGCGTTATCATTCATTAGACTCTCTCCAGGTGGAATACAGCCACTGAAGCACCTTGAATCTGCTGCTGCAACAGCCACAGACGGCTTTGATGCAGCGCAGTTTCAGAACGTTATCTCATGATTCTTTTGTGAGCAGTCGCCAGTTGCAAGCAGTCTTGATCTGAACCAGGCCTTAGACATGTGAATGTTTCGTCTCTGGACAAGGAAATGCTCAAAATGGTCTCTTCCGTTAGCCCTGAGTCTTTTATAACCACACCGAAATCCCCTGTCCTATAGCTTCCACCCGTACAACCGCTTAAAAGAGCCTAATGTAATCGTATGTTAATAGCAATATAGAGTTGTCTAACCCTAACCCTAACCCTAACCCAAAATATGTAAACGTATGTAACACAATCAAAATACACTTTCTAAAGCAGAGTTAGAATTAAAATGAAGAGAACTGATATTGAATTTGCTATGGCTGCTTATGATTCACCCGTAAGTAATGCAGTGTTGTTGAAATGTGTGTGATTGGGGACAAGTCACACATCTATGTGTGGTGATTATGTACATGTCCTGGAAATAAAACACAGCACTAAAAACAAGGACATCCACAACTGCCGCCATAAGCGGAGGTCTTTTATTTTGTATTTGTTTTGTCTGTGTTGAGAATGCAGTTGCATTTATTGCTTATTTAATGCACATCTACATGTGTTTACTGCCCATTGAAAGGAGTGCTAAGGCAAAGGAACCACACAGAGAGAAGAAAACAGAAAGTAATAGGCCCATTATGACTGACAAGTACCGGTGGCCCAATTCCATGCATTTTTGTGCTCTCACATAGTTCAGCCAATGGGGGTAAGAGAGGGCACAGTGACATATACAGCTCCCTTGTTAAAGTGTAAGTGAACCCCCGTTTCTGCTCGAATTCGAACACTGAGATTTTTTTAAATGCGTTTTGGGCTGAGAGTTCTAGGAAGGAGGTGTTCTAGGGAGGTGTTATCCCCATGGTTACGACCCATGCCAACTTTGTTTTAGATTTTTTTAAGCTAGTACGCGTCGTTGAGTATGAGCGTTATAATGACCAATGTATGTATGAAATGCGCCACATACCGTGGTGTTATAAAGAATCTTAACCCCCTCTCGGATGCAGCGAACAACATTAACCAACATTAACCGCTTTAGTGACAAAATGGCATAGATTACTATGTTCAAGATCATAGAATACATACTAACACAAAAAAAACCCACAAAAAAACCTTTAACATGTCTGTCAAAACCAAAATATGTAATTTTAAATAGAGACAATGCAAAAAAATATTATTTAATATGATACATGAATGATAACGCATGATATATAATGTCTATGTCGGAAGGTGTTATTATATAAGTCGGCATCAGTGGGCACTCTCATAAATTGTTCTGTTTGTTTGCTTTGAGTTTATTTGGCCACTTCCTGTTTTACCGTAAGGTCAGTTGTTTTACTGATTCCATGAAGGTAGGCATTCGACCTCTTACATCAATCATATAGGCCTATCTACTTCATAATTTGCCATCCATTCATTTTATTTGATTAATATCAATGAGCAAATACTGTTTGACGTTTAGTTTGATGTAGTTATTTTATGTTTTATATGACAACTTGTGTATTAGCTTGGACACGTGTGTCAAACTAACTTTACATTTAAATCACCACATAAGCCTGTGATAGAAACAACATTTATGTGTAGATTATGTTTGTACATTTGTTTATTGATGCTTTGCATGAAATATATTATTTTACTTGTGAGATACTTGTGAGCACAAGATGCATTTATTTGACACAGTTGTTTTCAGGATGGGAAATTAGCACCCACCAAATGCGGGTAGTTTTTCTAATTGTCGAGTAAATGTATCAAACTTGCCACTGTGTAGGATTGGTGGACAATCCTATATATTCAATTAACTTCAGCCTTAAACCAGCAGGAACGTCCCGACATCAAAACTGAAAGTGAAATGTATATTGTGTATGAGCGGTATAATGAGCGATGTTGTATATTATGTCATCCACACACACACTGAGGCGTTATACTATGTGTCCGAGAAGCTTAACGCTCTCTTGGACGCGGACATCAAAATCAACCGGTGCCCAGACGGAGCTCCACACATCCACACACACCTCACCGCTGGTGTCCCTTCGTTGTGACGTCGAAGTGTATCCGAAAAGGCACTTTGGCGTCACCAAAGGAACGCCACCTGCGTTCGGAGCAGAGTGGACTGTTCATAAACTGGTTGGCGGAGACCGGCAAAAACATTTTATTCCTGTCTTTTCTAAATGATGGTCTTATTTTAGTAACAGTGACAAAACGACTAAATTACTATGTTGACGATCATATAGGACATATTACCACGCTTAAAACTAAAAAAGAATGATTTTGCCCTTTTAAAGAGACAGCGACAGTGTTGTCGATAGGCAGCCACTGTTCCTTGTCGATATGTTTTCCTGTTTTGCCGTTGTGTTTTCTGTTTTGCCGTTGTGTTTTCTGTTTTGTCGTTGTGTTTTCTGATTTGTTGTTGTGTTTTCTGATTTGTCGTTGTGTTTTCCCTTTTGTTATTTTGATTTGCAATTTGTCATTGTGGTTTTTGATTTGCCGTTTTGATTCCCTATTTGTCGTTGTGGTTTTTGATTTGCCGTTGTGATTCCCTATTTGTCGTTGTGTTTTCCTATATGCCGTTGTGTTTTTTTATTTGTTGTTGTTTTTGCCATTGTGATTTGCACTTCAGGGCCACCGTAAGAACGACATTGCAAACAAATACACATATAGACAAACATATGCAAACAAATATGATGACATGTGTATGTATTAATCATCCTGATGGTTACTGAAAGATCTTGCACAGAAGCCATTTCTCTTCCGCTGAAGCTCACTGAAATAACTCCTCCTCGTAGGCCTCATTAAGGAGAACAACCCGTCAAGGTTCCTGAGAAAAGAGCAAGATAAATCTGATGGGAGCGTGTGCCAACAACATGCCCTGAAACATGTATCCTTAACCCGTCCAGTAAAAGCACTACTTAATGAGGCTACATTTATTCTCAATTATCCTGTAACACTATTTACAGTTCCCAATCACCATGATATTGGCTGTTTTTCATTTCACTGTAGTTGCTGTTTATATGCCGTATTATAACAAGTTGGCTGTAAATATATTTTTATCTTACTAAAATGTCTTGCTGTCCTGCTGTCCTTCGATTTTCTTGACAACCGTTCATCCGATCGACTTCACACTTGGCGGGTGTATTGCTGAGGACCCGAGGAAGTGCAGTGTCGAGTGTGAAGTTGTTTGGATGAGCGGTTCTCGAGAAAGCAGCAAGCAGCGATACCGGAGACCAAGCAATCGGCCCATTCCGAATAGGCACCTTTTGAACGGGCACTGCAATGTCTGTCTGTCCTTTGATTTTCTTGCCAACCGTTTAAACCAAAAAATATATAGTCCAGTGTTTTAGAATGATATTGTAATTAAAAACATTTTTTGCACTAGAACCACAACTTGAATCATATCGTAGGCCCAACCATAGACACAATGTCTATAGTAGACCAATACAATATAACTATAAATATAAACACATGGGTAAAGTAATGCTACATGCTAATGCTACAAAACAAATGTGATACCTGGCATCTGCTGGAAGCTGACACACCAGACAGGAAATGAAAGGAGGAGTTTCCTTTTGTGACATCTATATATGCTCAAATGTAATTGAGAACCACCAACACACCTCTCTTAAAGGTACTCCGAAGGTACTCCAGGAAGCCAGACTCTTGAGTGATGAACTTGTCGCTACATCTGCCTCCATAAGCAGAAGAAATGAATACAACAAGCCCACACGGGGCAATAGCAACTAAATACTTAAAGAGTATTGCTGGAACAATCATGGGTGTATGACTCACCTCTGGAGTCAAGATTGTGTGCATTCTGTAGGGTGGTCTCAGTCACTGATGCAGGTGGTGTTGGGGAACTTCTCCCTGAAGCACTGAGGCATCGCGCTCCGGATTGTCTCCCGTGGCAGCCAAGGAATGTAGATCCACATGTGCTCCTCCATTGTGTCTATAGGAGAGGATCCTGTTCACTACCCCCTGGGACACAGCAAAGCGTTCTGCAAGATCACCCTGGAGCAGATTCAACTCAGGCTTCATCATGTCATCAATATTTGATCCATTATGTGTATCTTAAGGTTTGCTTTATAGAACTGCTGCAGATATTTAACCATGATGACAGTGATCTCTCCCTTTGTCTACATGAACAACATCTTCATTTTCTTCATAATCATAGTATATATAGTCCATACGTTGCCCAGTTCAGTAGTATGTATATTATTAATGTGATTGTCAATCAAGGCAACAACAGTGGTGACGGTGACAACGATGATGAAAATGAAGATGATGATGCAAAGTTTAATTGATAGGAAAATCATTATCTATATAGGTGAATAAGTAAAACAGTGTAATGAAATGATATTAAGACTAAAATATGACATCACTTCATAATATCAAGTCTAAAATGTGTCCAGACTTAAATAAACATGCACAAAGTAGAGTTGTTAAATACTGTTAAATACAATTATAACAAAATCAATGTCAAAATAGTTTTTGTTAATTGAAAAATATAAAAGTGCAATATAAGAGTGCAGTAACTACATTTTTGGGGTCAAAGGTCAAATCAGGTCAAATTACCTCATGAATACATGTACAATTAGTGCAATATGACGTATATACCGGCAGAGAGTGACGGTGAATGCGAGCGGAGCAGAGGAACAAGGTTAGCAGTGACGTTGTCAACGTATGTAGGCTATCAGTAATATGGCTCCCTATTTGGACTGGCAGATCTCAGCAGACTGGCAACTGTAAAAGTATATCTTGGTTTAAAAAAGGTTGGCCACCCCTAGTGTAGGGCCTAGGGCCTACTTCTTGTTGGGAACAGGCGTCCGTCTACAAACATGGGTGGGTCACGTGCACCATTCTAAGTCAATCATTTCAGATCATTAACCTGCAGTCGCAGTCACAAAACATAGCCTAGATTTTCTCAAAGTACACACATCATGGGTGTCAATATGTAGCAATTTTGCATACCTTACATGTTTACATTATATAATGATTATATGTCAACAGTTCATTGTGCAATGATTTTTTGATTTTTATTGATATTTTTATTCAGATCAATATTGCAGGTATAATTAATCTGTCTCAAGACACAGCTGATATGTCATCACAAGAACTTCATCTATCCAAGCATATGAAACACATAATATTGTTTAGATAAGTCTACATGACATGACATATTTTAGAAATAACTCACTCATAACTCAATACAATATCAAATCATAATCCTATAGAGCAGATTTCTCTGAAAACAAACTGACTGGACTGGACAACTTCTCTCAGGTTCACTGTGTTTATTTCATAGCATGGCTGCCGGATAAACACACAGGTAGGTCAGTGTTGGTTGGATGGTGGATATACAATACAGCATCTGCCCCATAGCTAGAAATCGTCAGTAGGCAGCAAGGGAAATGAGCTGACTTTGACTTAACATGTAGTTTACAATGCTTTCACAATGTGATCGTATAGTTTTGACAGAAAAAACAGAAAAAAACTCCTAATATACATGTACATTATGTTTATCTATGTAGAATCTTAATACATCACATAAACAACAATGACCCCATTTTCTATATTTATATATAACAATGTCTATGCAAAGGCTGTAACAATGCTCATTAAGAATAGCGAGCTAAAACATTTCTTCTTTAAGAAGATAACATACATACAAACATACCTGCCGGATAAACACACAGGTCAATGTGGTTGGATGGTGGATATACAATACAGCTTCTGCCCCGACACATTAGAATAGGATAATCAATACAAACTGAAGTAGTCGCCATTTCACATTAGCTATACAATTCTTGTTAGGTAACTTGAGACTACTTCACGACGTTAGTGTGTGAGGCACCGCAACTAACCATTGCATGGGCTAACAGAAATTGTAGCTAAGTAGATTTCGTCAAATAAAATAATAGTCATACAAAATTACAACTCTGCGGGCCCTGATCATGTTCCCCAAGGTTCGATTGAAGTGCTCAGCTGACCCATTCCCCATCGGATAGTAGGTGGTGGTGTGGGACGCCTTTACACCTGAGACTTGAAGAAGAGTGTATTCTCCCCGGGAAACCATCGTAGCAGAAGAAGTTATCCCATAATCTCCATGCTACCTGCTTGGCAGTCTGGTCAGGGCAGTAGAAGGCGGAGGCCAGTTTGGTGTGAAGTGGTCGGTCATAACTAAGACATTGATGTTGGCGATTCTTGGAGTCCTCTGCTGTCCAAAAGTCTATACAGACTACACAGGCCTTGAGGGAACCCGTTGTCCTCGTGAAGACCAACAGGTGAGGCGAAAGCAGTGAACTTCTTGTCGTCTTCGTGAAGAGGGACATTGTAGAATCCAGATGTGAGGTCCATTGTACTGAACAATGTGTTACCCCCCCCCAAAGCAGCAAGGAAGTCTGCCTGATGTGGAAGAGGATAAGCGTCCTTCGCTGTCCGGGCATTGAGCCAGCGGAAATCCATACAGATGTGTAGATCACCTTTCCACTTCCAGACTATGACAAGCGGTGCAGCAAACTCAGTGGTTGACGTTCTGATAATGCCCTGATAATGATAATGATAATGCCCCTCTCCTCATTCAGTGTCAGCCGGAGCGTCTGGTAGTGGGCTGGTGGCACGCTTCTGTAAGGGAGCTTGAAAGGTCTCTCATCGACCAGATGAATTTTGTGTACAAAGTCTTTGACTTTCACCACAGTCGAGTCTGTGCTCGGAGAAGATGTCTATATTCTAGAGCGAGCTTACACATGTTCTTCTTACAGTGATCTGACACTTCCCATGAGTCTAGATCTAAGTCACTCAAGCCTTGTTCTCTTACGGCATCTGCCGCCCAGGGACAACAGGACATCCTTAATTTCGAGCCCTGAGCAGACGTCAGACATGTCTGACATGTCTGACGTCTGCTCAGGGCTCGAAATTAAGGATGTCCCGTTGTCCCTGGGCGACACCAGGCATGTAACGAAAAAGTCAGAAAAAGTGAGAAAGAAATCGGACAAACTAAATCGCGTCGACTACTTACGTCAGTTACGACGTGAATATGCAGCATTTTCCAATAAGAATCGGGGTCGGTGAAAAAGATGGATTGACTCAAGCCTCAACCTCATACAGCCTCGTGAAGACGAGCTTACGGTCCGTCCTTTCACCAAAATATCCTATGCATTTAGAGGATTCAATTATAATGGAGTTTCACTTTTTAATCCAAGTGTAAAATAGTGTAGCGAATGGCAGTTCGTGGATGAGGGGGATTATGATAAGTGGGTGTGTCTCGGTGTGCATTTGGAGTGTTTCATAATACATCCATGTCTGTACGAGATCCCCCTCACATGTACAGGGTTCAGGAGGAGTGAGAGGCAGTCAGAGGGCTTGAAAGTCTTTATTCGTTTAACTTCGTAGCGTGAGGTTGGAGATAAACGGACGCAGCAACAGCGCTGACCAGCAAAACAATGGTTTTTTTTAACAAATATTTCGAATACTTAACGTTTATTCTTACTCACATTTTGGGATATGCACAATAAGGCACTTAACTTTTACATCATACATGCATTTTTTTAATATTTTTGGACTGGTTGTGAGGCTTTAAAATAAAAAAATAAAAAATGTATTGACATCATATCATTAATTAATGAATAATTAATAGTGCCTTCTCAGAGACAGACGGAAGAGGAGGAACTTGCTGCCAGTCAGCGCAACGCGGATGAGTGAGAGTTGAGTGAACCTTTGGAAAGATATGCTTTTTGTTTTTATTACAACTGAGAAATAGGTTGTTGTTATTATTATTCGTTTTTGATGTTTAGCAATTTCTTTCAATTTGGAGCACTTTAAGTGCTAGGCATACAAACTCCCCCAATGCGTTTTAGCATCCCCATGCAGTGCAGTATAGGAAGTGGCCTCTCATGTACATCGGCACCTTCTCTCTCAAGCTGTCGCATTGTGATGCAACCTAATTAACCCCGTCCCATTCTGACTGCCAAGTGCTACCCCCCCCGGCTACAGAGTGACAATCAATTAGCGGTGCGAGTGGAGAATCTCAAAGTGCCACTCAGCACAGACGTGGGTTCTGGGACACTCACTTACCATTTACTGTTGATATTACATCATTGTCTATTACCAACTAATGCTGCGTTTTCAGCTTTTCTTTGTTAAGGTGAAACACTTTATCTGCATTTTTTCTTTTCTATATATAGTCCCACCGGTAATAGAGGACATGAATGGGCATGGTGTATGAATTTCCGTTTATTAAATATGAATTAAATCATTATCATTACACAAACAGTGTGAAGTCGTTACATCAGTCATCCAAATGTCAGGGTGGAATACATACCTTGATCTTTTGAAGAGTAGTTCCCATGTTTTCAATTTACATGTTTACATGGGTTTGTTATGGTGTTCTAGAAGAATTGCATGGATACACACACACACGCACGCACACAACACACACACACACCCTTCAATATGGATAAAGGATGCAGTCATCATAAGCAGCCGTCAAAGTATCAATAAATATCATCAAAAATATGTGGAATTATACGTGGAAAAATAACAGCCTCAAGCATATAACAGTGATCATAAACAAGACATTTTGTAATCAGGCCCAGATTTAGGAGAATGAGTGGTGTTAGCTATCTCTTTTAAGCCACAACAATGTATCCATGTTTCCCAGGAGAAGATTATTGGCATTTTAACATGCAGTTTTCGAATGAGACTAAATCTATACCATGGGCCCACATCACATAAAGGGATTAGATTTGGTATTTTTCTATTGCGATGTCACACCAACATACTCATTACGTGTAAAAGATGGCTGTTAGGATTGCATGCTGTTATACATTCAGACACTGTACCCAGAGCTCAATATCGTTTTTTTGACATTTTCTAAAGTCACAATGTATCACACTTTGGGATAGTAATGAAACGTCATAGAATATCGTTGCTTTTAGTGACAGAAATGGTAATTAGAATTCCAAAACCACTTATCTTTATTTCATTAGGTGTCATTCATTTCAACAACTGTCATTCATGTTTCTAAGTCTTTTTTTTAAAAATGAAATACTTTGGTTGACAGTGAGCAGCTCAAACAGCGCACTACTACTACTAGTACTACTACCACTACTACTACTACTACCACTACTACTACTGTTCATACTATGCATTTAGTAGTGCCGAGAGGAGAGAGGTGTTGAGACCACTTCAAAACAATCCTGTTGCTGAAGATTAGCAAGGCAATCACAGCCTAATAATTACTGAAGGGTGTATTATGTAGCAGAGCTCCTAATTACACTGTTGACAATTAACGAAGCTTATGTTTTCTGAGCTGCTGTGCATGTGAATACATCTGGGCTAAAGGTACACTTTTGTGAACAAACATTCCAAAATAATTAATTTATTCATTATGATTATTATTAGGACGTCTTTGTATAAGAAAAAGTAATTTAATTGACACGTAGAAATGACGAGAGAAATGAAAGAAAGGTTGTCTCCAAGTTTATTACTTTCTAGTTTTGTATTTCAAAGTGTAACTAATTATTCAAGTCCATGCAGACTTTAAGGACCTCTGGCCTTTTCCATAAAACGGTGTTTTCATTCCTTTGAACAGCAGGAATTCTGCACTACTTCCTTCGGGGAAGGATCTAATTCAAATTGCCAACATCCAGCCACTGCATGCTAATACAAGATTATACGTACATTGCGTTTGAAATAATGCATTTCTAAACTTCGGACTGTGGAGCCAAATGGTAGAGCCATATATTTGCTTTAAAAAAATACAAATTGACAATAATATATCTATATCTATCTATCTCTATAGATATATATATATATATATATATATATATGTATGTATATATATAGTACGCATTGGGTATGAGCATTATAATGAGCAATGTTGTATATGAGAAGGTTAACCCTCTCGGACACAGCCAACAACATTAACCGCTCCCCAGACGGAGCTCCACACATCCATACACACCCTGGCATTAGCGTACCCTCTCGGCGTCGGTGTCCCTTCGTCGTAATGTTGAAGTTCTTCAGAAAATGTGCACTTCGACGTCATGAATAGACCGGTACCGGAGTTCGGAGCAGAGTAGAACGTTCACAAACTGGTAGGCGGATACTGGCAAAAACGTTGGATTTTACACCTGTTTTCTCTAAATGACGGTATTATTTTAGTAACAGTGACAACATGGCATATACTACTAGGTTCAAGATCATAGAAGACACTAACATGTTTTAAAAAACAAAAGAAGACAATTTAGCGTTCACCGGCACTTTAGCAAACTATATTTAGAAAGTAACAGAAAGCGCTAACTTCGGCGTGTTCCGGAAGATGCCGTATATTCTCAACGTTGGGGGAATATAATGAACCGGTTTAATTTCTACATAGAAATGTATTTGGCAGGCTGCCACTATAATTTCACAGACCACCAAAGACCACCAGACTCCCAAAAATAGAATAGCAAATAAAACAGCAAATACAATCTGAATGTAGTCTTTCGTCCAGCGGATGGCGATACATTGTATGCCTACTAGTGATGCGCGGTTAAGATATTTTCTCACCCGAATCTGCGTATTGAGACTGTGGCACTCCGGTCTGGTCAGGAGAACAAGGGCCAACCGCCAACAGACCAACCGCCATCGTCACCGGGATGTCCCCCAGCAACAGTCCTGCATCACTATGGCCACCGCTTACCTCAGACCGCTGAACCTGCTGTTCCTCCCTCTGCCGAGACGGCCAGTAGTGACTCGACTCGACAGCAATGCCACCAGCTGAAACTCCTCCTTGACTACGCCGACATCTTTGCTCGCACGTGCTGAATCTGGTGCTTACAGACGCCACTGAGGTTGTAGTGGCAAGCGCGTCCCTTTTCTTTGTCGAACGCATTGGCGTGTTCACTCGGGAGCCGTACAAGCGCATGCGGGCGCAAGCGGCACAGGCTTGGTTTAATTGGAGAAACTCACTGGTGGGCCATGGACCATGTCTTGCCAAAAGATGAAACTGACCATGCACTCTACACAGATGTGGTGATCGTCATGATGAAAATTGAGGAGGATGAGACCATGAAACCCGTCAAGTCAAGGCCAGAGGGTACCTGGAAGCACTCCTGAGGTATGAAACCGTACTCACCGCTCATGTTCTCCGGATCTTTGAGCAGACTTGTGCCAGGGACGGTGTGAAGAGGGCAGCAGACACTTTTGTTGAGCGGACCAATGGCATTCTGTAGGAGCAGCAAGTCTGTGATGCCGAAGTGCAAACTGAAAAAAAAAATGAAAAAAGGCCAGGTGAATTGGCAGAAGACGATCCCATCACAGATGTTATCTGGGATTATAACATCAAGATTCACAACGTAGTCCTCGACACTGTGATCAAGAGTTTTCACCGCCGTTATGCAGCGAATGCAGTACTGTGCACAGATTTTGCCTGCATGGACCCGAATAACTTCCTTGAAATAAGGACAAAGGGCCTTCCAAAACGCAGCCAGGAAGGAGCTCAGCAAGTGCCTGCTGAAGTTTGATGAGCGTGCCACAGTGGAGAACTTGCAGGCAGAGTTGTCCCCTTTGGGTGGGTACAACACCAGAGACAGCGGAGCCAGTGACGTGCCAGGGGAAGAACCTGATGATCCGGAGCAAAGCATGGAGCTGACGAGCAGACATTGTTCAACATGTAAAAAAGCTGCAATATGCTGCTCTTGTCACAGTACAATCTTCTGACAGATGCCTACCATGTTATTGGTATCGGCTACTCACCGTATCGGTTACCCACGTGGCCTGTGAGAGGACCTTCTCTACCCTGAAGTTTGTCGAGAACCGGTTAAGAACCTCCCTCACCCAGGATAACCTCGAAGCTTTCCTTTTGATGTCTGTCTGATGGGACTTGAGCGAGACAACATCATTGACAAGATGGCAGTGGGCAGTGAATTACTGTGCCGCCTACTGACCTACTGAAGGTAGGACAATCTCTAAACTTGGCTAGATAGTGAGTAGTGACTGTCATAGACAGTAGAAGTAGAATTCTTTCTACTGAATATAAATGATCATTGTCAATTTACAAATAAGTTACCATTAAACCGATGCAACAGATAAAAGGTTTCCTGCCATTCAAATCTGCTGCCTTCATTGACACATTGCGTTTATGTATTTAGTGTGTGTGTGTGTGTGTGTGTGTGCGTGCATGCATGCATGCGTGTTATTGTTGTGTGTGCGTGTGTCTGGAGTGCACCAATGTCTCTATAACCTCTATGTTGTGTGTTCCTGAGTTGGTCCCGGCACTAGCCCACATCTACAGACTGGTAATCAGCGCAGTGAGGGTCTGTCTAAGCCCACCTCCACCCAGCAGCTGTCCATCGCTCCTGACTCATGCAGCAGTACCTCCAGCTAAGCTGTATATATGTTAAATTGTTATCGAGTTTTTTTGCATCTCACACACTTAATCTAGTTTGACACCCGTACACTTCATTCAACACCCTGGATCCACCACTGATGAATTGATGCCCACACCTCATTTTCTATATACATTAGTTATTATTTAATAAATATTGGTTAAACATTAGTCCTTGCGTTGTCTCCATCCTTCATGATTTGCACCTTTGGTTTTATTTGAGGTTCGTAACAGTACATTGTACTGTACACTAAAACTCACCAGAATGCAGGAAATTAAGTCTTTGTAACTAAAATGCAGCAATACAGTCTATACACAATATCTGCCTGCCAGTTAGGATAATTATTTAACAATTTAATGTCTCTTCACTGCTGTTGGCTTTTCGATTATTTTTGCTTGCAATTCCAATTTCCTCATGTTTTCTCTTTCTCACAGGTTTCAAAGTGAACCGTAGGGCCATCACCATCCACGACTGGTTACTTACAACTACCAACCCCCCCTGCTTCAATGGGCCACAGAGAGAGCCTCACCATGGCCTTTGACCTCCACACCCACAAAGCCACAGCCACATACTTCGAGGCAAAGCAAAGAGCCTGTAAGTGTTAGAGTAAATACTCATGTGTTGATATCAAATGTAGTACAAGCTTTTTAAAATAAAATTTTTTTAAATAGTTTGAAATGGTTAAAACCTGTGCAGGGTAAAGAACATATAACACTACATAACTAAGGACATTTATCTTCTTTTTATAGGTTGTCAGTGTGTGTCCATCTTCACCCAGCGTCCTTGACAGCAGCATGGAGCAGTTAGATGACTGACAGCTACCAGCCAGACACGACTGGGTTCACCTCCAGTCTCCTCTCGACAAAGCTGCACTGTATATAGTTGACATTCACTTTGAAGTGCAATATTTTTATATTGTCTTTGTTTTCAGTATTTTAAATCATTCAAAATATGATTCACCACTAAGTGTCTAATTTTCCTGGAACTTCTTTTGAAAGACATAAATTGCATGGTAAGCTCAAGCCTTATTTTACACTAATGTGATCTAACAATTGTGTAATATAACCGCACGGTATGCCATTTATATTTTCTGTTGGAAAATAGTTATATAATAGTTTATATTGAGAGATGATCATGAATATAGTAACAAACAGGTAAAATTTCAATAACTTGGATTTACAAAATTAGGAAAAAAGGTAGTTGCAATGTACATCCATAGACATTTAGTGGCCTCAAATCGCTCTTGGAATCCTTGGTGTATGGCCGAAGGAAACTTCGTCTCTGACTGGACAACACATGCCGCAAAACAAGCCGATGCCCTCTGCCTAGTCTCCCCTTGTAATACCCACTCAAGGAAATGGCGATAGGCTGCCAGACGGTATTGTCTGTAGTGAATGGAACCAACAAAGAAGCACAGAATCAGGTTAAATGGACAACGTAGAAAATAATGGAATAACCCGCCATCATTAGCCACCGGGGATGGTAATGACAATCAGGAAGCCAAATAAGCCAGTTACCCTGCCACATATTATTGAAAATCTAGTTCTAATACAACGTTGATCCATTATTACGTTACACAATATATTCTGATCTGATCCTATGTTAGAACAAGACATGGAAGCTATAAACGGTGTATAAACGCACAGTTTCGCTCCTTTGTCATTGGCATGGGGAAGCGCATCCAACAGAAACTGGGCACGGTGGAACTTGTGGCAACATGGCGATTCCACCTCAGTCTCCATTGACAAACAACGGCCACATACACACCACCAGTCGCTCCCCGCCTGAGGAGTCCATTCCCCGGAATCTGCTGTTGGGGCTGAGGCGGCTGCTAATGCAGCAGCCTCTTGGACCTCTCGCCGTCTTATCTCCGCTTTGCTTATATTCGGGCTCGAATTGGTAACCCTGAACATCGACATCGAGCAAATATTCATGAAACGCGTTATCGTCCATCTCAACCCTCTCCGGTGCATAATTTGCCGTGTTGTTGTGTCCTGTTCCTTCAAAACTTTTCACAGCGTAGTAGCAGAGCAGCCATACAGGGCTCAGGGGTGGAGTCTCAGTAAATAGCTCTTTTAAATTAGTAGAGAAGTAGGCACCTATTTTTAATGAACTCGAATTACACAGATGATATTGGAAATAATAAATTATATAATTAGAAAACTCTTCCGAACTACCCCAACGGTTGGCTCAATGTGTTAAAATCGGGGGACTGCCCCTTAAAATTAGCATACTATTCATATACTTAAGTACACTTACAAAAGTATGCTTTGTTATGAAGAAAGTACCTTTACCAATCATTGTAAACAGATGAAAAAAAAAAAGCTGAATCGGGTTTTGTTATTTTATACATTGGCAGAATTTGCTATGTGCGAGTTCGTTTGTGTGCTAAAAGTGTGACTTTGAGAACTGTCTCACCGTGCAATGCAAGAAAAACACACTTTTTTGGATTATCAAGTTAGAATCTACGGAGCAACTATTGAAGATATCTCGCCAATATTTGAGTTTGAGTTACACGATGGCAAGGTACCTACGCAACCCACACCTCGACCAAACTTTAATTATGCTTCAAAACAGATTACTGACTAAAACTAAGGACATAGTACATTTGAGGCAATGGATCATATTTTTTTCATGAAAAAGCTG
>OMNO01066014.1:0-10392 GCA_900303215.1 Trachyrincus scabrus
CTTTTAACATTTCATTAATGTAGTCCTTGAAGTACTGCATTCTCCAGTCATCGCAGAGATCCGTGCACTTCATCTTCTCAGACACACCATTTTCTGTCACATAGATCATGGGGTTCCCATACTGGGTCTGCAAAGGGGGGCGTTACACACATAATGACACACAGACTGAAATTTGACAAAAGAAAATATGCAAACAAAAAGGGCAGTGTGAACCAAAGGAGCAAACACAATGGAGTTATTTATTACATTTATTCTAATAGATTTATTCAATGCATAGTAACATAGCATGTTATCATGCAATGTCTGTGGTGATGCTAGCTTGTTTCTCCCGACAGGATCCGCAGCAAGGGTTTGTTCCTTCGCTACAGGTTTATGAGAGAAATGCTTTGCCCCTCTGTGTTAGACACCAAGAACACACGAAAAGTCCAGGATGGGCAAAAAAAAGGGGCTGAAACTTTACGTGAACTATATTTTCAGTTTGTGTACCTTGACAAAATTCAGCAGGCGGCGGAATCCCCATGGCACTGAATAGAGCCATTCAGAACCAGGGTCGGGCCAGCGTGGGTCCACCAGCTCGGCCAGGTCCCGGTCTGTGAAGTAACTGCTACTCCGACCGGAGGGATAATTCTTCTGTGTGATGTAGCGCGTGGTGAAATGGCCAATGCCTAAGAAGTCACAGGTGCCCTTAATGTAGCTCTTCTCCTGGACGGTGAAGACGGGTAACCGCGATGCTCCCAAGCCCTGCTGGGCACTCTTCCTACCTAGTACATGGAAGTAGAACGGATGTTTGCATAGAACATAGAATACATCGTTTTTTTTATATATTTCTATTCAGATCGACAGCTGGTGGGGTGGAAGGTAGAATGTGCTTCAACTATAAATAGTAGATTCCCCATGTAGAAAGTAGGGTCACCATGTAGATAGTAGGGTCCCCATGTGTAGAACATTATATGCATCCATCCTGAACCCCAATACCATTTTAACATAAGTGACATCATGTACTGAACAGTATGTCACATGACAGATTGTAACTTAATGTACATTTTTAAGAAGAATATAATACAATATAATATTGTACCCACAGCACAACATATCTTTCTACTGTTTTAGGGTACAGACTCGGGAGATGTTGGTGTCATTCAAAATGTACTTTGAATTTCAGCTTCAAATCGAGTTGCGCAGTTTCCCCCCCAAAGCTGAGCCTCTCTCTTACCGATGTAATCTTTCATAACCTGAGGATAGTCTCCGTTGAAGAGAGGCGTAGCGAACCATCCCAAGTAGAACTGGACGTATCTCTCGGCTGCTTCAATGTCCTTCTGGTTGGTGATGTCAACGGGCTCCCCCCAGTCGCCCGACAGAGAGATCCCGATCAGACCTGCAGAGACACACGGCACATATAGCTCGGGACAGGACCCCTGGGAGACACAGCTACACCGCTAGCATTGGGGGAATGTTCTATGATGTATTAGCTCTTCCGTCACCTTTTTGCTTGCTTCGCCACTGAGTGTCGTAAGTGTGCCACACTTTTGCATGTGCCTGTCACAGAGAGAGGGACACATATTGGTCGTCTTGTATTGTGTGCAACATGGTGTGCACAAAATGAGTCGAGTTGTACAATAATATGAAAAATAACCTTGATGATGTGATGGGCGGCCTTGTAAGCGCCCACTCCCCTCAGCTTCAGTCCTGGGGCATGTTCCCCGGTTTCATATCCTTCCACTGCAATCGACTGAAGACACAAAATGCAGCAGAATTTTACAGAGAGACAGTGAACTAGAAAGGCCGCCTATGCCTATGTTATCCTTTACTTCCTTTCTGTGGTGGTGTGTGACTTACTGCTTCACTTACTGCATTACAGCTAAATCAACCTGTTAGCCGGCACTGGGCGACCCCCTGCTGCCGAGACGTACTAGATTGGAGGTATTTTCCTACATGCTCCCTATCCACCCTGCCCTGACGCCTGGCCGCCCCACCTAATGGCTACCAGCTTACTAGCCACCACCTCTACACCACCATGGACATTACTAATTTTCTATTTTTTAACTATTTAATTTGACATGAACTGTTTTGCTTGTTATGCTGCCATTATGTCGGTCCATTATGGCACGCATTGCACTCCTGACCATCCCTGGAAGGAGGGATCCCTCTTTCTCCGTTCCTTCTCAAGGTGTCTTCCTTGATAATGAAGGGAGTTTTTCCATAAAATGTGGCCTGTGAAGCCCTTTGAGACTGTATCTGTGATTAACGCTCTACAAATAAATTTGCCTTGACTTGACTTACCCATGGATTGTTGAACGTGATCCAGTGCTTGACTCTGTTTCCAAATCTCTCAAAGCACAAGTTGGCAAAGTCATTGAACAGGTTCACCATGCTGGTGTTCTGCCATCCTCCATATTTGTCCTCTAAGATCTGCAAAATCCAAGGAGCAACATATTTTGCACTTAGCCATCCAGATGTAGGACATTATCAGCATAAAAGCAATATTTCAAAGATGAATGCTTACCTGGGGCAAGTCCCAGTGATATAACGTAACAATAGGTGTAATTTTATTCTCCAGAAGCTTATTAATCAGGTCATCATAATACTTAATTCCTTTCTCGTTGATGTTCTCGTCTGAAAGATATGTATATCACAATCAATCAGGAGAATTCAGCTCAATGACTTCAGTCACCTTCAGAGATGTGGATGTTTTACTATGAGAAGGCTGTGCAGAAGGTTACTTTTTATTCCAGTGGGCAGAATCCTTGGCCAGGAGATGGAGAAACGATAGTGATTCAGCTTCATGTCCTTCATCAAGGAGATGTCATCCTTTAAAGTACAGAGAAGACAGCGGATGTTAAACAACACGAGATGTTTCATAATCAAGGCTCTTTCTCTGATCCACTACATGTCCTGGCTTTTCTGCACAGATATCAGACTTTCTGTTTCGTTTTGGTTGAATGCATCACCTTAAATTTGTGGTATCCTTCACATGAGTAGTCTCCAGTGTCATTCAGTAAGACTTTGCCCTGTTTGTGGGCAAATGCATCCCAGATGCTCATGCCTTTTCCGTCAACATCCCAAGCACCTTCTGTCTGATATGCAGAACCACCAGCTCCCCAAGAAAAGCCTGTAGGAGGGGAGGAAATACATGCAAAGATGACATCTATAGCCAATATACATAGCCCTCTATCACAGCCTCAAAGAACTTAAGAGTTATGATATGATGATATGTCATGTTAGCATACATACCGGCTGGGAAGACACTATAGTAGAAAGATCCATGGTCATTCTTTGTCCAGTCAAAGTCTTCACTGGCTGACACACACAGCACCAACACAAGCACATGGCATGTCCTCAGTATGCTCTGTGGCAGCATGGTGATGTTTGGCAAGCAGTTGGGTTACACCTAAAAAACAAACCATAACTAAGCTTCAATAAATAGCAATCCCAATGTTTTTTGGCCATAACAAAAATAAATCAAGATTCATTGTTGCCAAATGGAATGTTGTTAGAACGAATACCTGACAATTATTCAACCTAGATTTAGGTTTAGTTTGAATTAAGCATACATCAAAAACTCACGCAGTTGTTAGGTGTCCAAAGGTTTTTTGAAAAGTCATATTCGTTAAATATCCATTGAAAGTAAACTCTCCCTTTCTCACTCACTAAATGCAGCTGCTTTCATTTCAACCATCTGTAAGACACACTGACACAAAATGCGATAAGAGACAGAAAATAAGACAGTTTGTCCAGGACTGTCAGTATGAGCGACATGTCAATCGAATGTATATTTCAAGAATATAAGAAAATGTTTTTTTAAAAAAAGTAAAGATTATTCCAAGTCCTCTGGTGTTTTCACTCTGCTATCTAACTGTCCTCTTGTCCAGTCCCTGTCTCAGCCAGAACATCTCCCTCCCCGCCACATGTAGATGTATACCTGCAGCCTGTCCTGCATTCGTCCCTGCTGGAAACAGCTCCCAAATGCAAGAAACGTCCACAAGCTTCTGGATCTAGTCGTTTCTCGCAAATGTCATCAGTTGGTTCATGGCCAAGTTTACAAAAGCGATACACAATGGAGCATGCAATGGGTTTGCTGCCATTCAGTGGTCCATGTACAGCAAACGCATGACCCCCCCTCCTCTACACAAAAAGGCCCAGCCATTGGAGGTCAGTGAAGTGTAAACGTAATTTGCTGGAGCAAACAGATCCTTTGGAACAAGGAGAATTTTTGATACTGCAAGCAAAGTCAATAGTGAGCCATGGCTATATATGAACAAATTATTATTATTAAATCATTATTATTAAATTACATTCTTGAAAATGTATTAATATAATATAGTGTTCGATTCATTCATTATTATAATTTTATTTTAAAATAAATTACGCCAATGAACGACATGCTGCAAATGATACAATAAATGGCAATATTTCATTTAATTTTGTCATATTTTACTGTTGACACTATTTATATAATTGAGATCGCAAATTATACTATCAAAGTAAGTCAGGCAAGGCAGGTCAGATGTTCAGCAGAAAGATAAAGGTAATTTGGTCAAATAAAAGCACACAGAAGGAATTAGCACCACCCCCCCTTATCAGCTGATTTGGGGTGGGATGAAGACTGGGGTGGCTGGGGTGAAGTCTGTCATATAAATATACATTAGACTTTCATATAAGGAAGAAACAATCACATATAACAAAGCATTTGTGTTAGATGGGTTTGAATCAATAACTAATGTGAATAAGATGTAGCTTATTGAGCTATACAAAGCAACACCATTCACATTGTTTTCACATATTTTTGAGTGGCAGCTTAAGAGAGCCAAATGTATAGCCTCGATTTCTTCTCTTTCTATCTTTCCGTTAAATGTGAAATATATAAACCATGACCTTGTCTTTTTATACGTTTAATAAAGATGATTGATTTACCTTTATATACTAATTGCATGTTAGGTGAAATGTTGTTTCCAGCATCTCATAGAAACAGAGCTCTACTCACTAACTTTGGTCCACTAGAGCTGGCCATGCATAAAGCATGAATACATGTATTATCAGGATGGGTAAGGCATTGTTGTAAAAACACAAGAACAAAATGCTGAATTGTTCAAAGTTCAAACTGTTGGCACTGCACTCTCTTTGCCACAATTCCATGTGTGTGTGTGTGTGTGTGTGTATGCATGTGCGTACGTGCGTGTGTGTGTGTGTGTGTGTGTGTGTGTGTGTATGGGCAAAAGTATAAACTATGTACTCGACCATGTTTTGTCAACAGATATATTTAGCTTTTTATGTATGTGTTTTGTGTGTGTGTGTGTGTGTGTGTGTGTGTGGGTGCATGTGCATGTGCATGTGCGTGCATTCATGTGTGTATGCGTGCATGCTTGTGTGTACGTGTGTACGTGTTTCGATATTTAGTCAACAGACATATTTAGTCTTCTTTTGTGCCATGTGTGCGACTTTGCATGTGTGAGAGGTTCATTTGTATGTGTTTGAACACATACACATACGCAGAATTGCAGAGAGAAGACTACATGAGCATATAGCCCTGTGTGTTTAGCATATCAATGGCTCCAAGGGCCCCCGGTGAGTGTTACAGAACCCCTGTGAGCTTTCTAGTCCCGTTTGGTTGACCTGAACTCGCTGTATTTAAGGGGCTTTTTTCTGGCTTCACAGAGCTGACATGAACATCTTCACTAAAGTTACAGGATTAGCCCAACAAACCAGGTAGGTTGGCAGTGCCTTGGCTCAAACAGAGGCCTGCGCCCTGCAGTCACTTCCCCTCATCAAGTGATTGAAGTGATTATCTATCACACCAGCGCTGAGTTCATGATTTTCATGTTCCAGCCTAAAAAACAGCCTCTATTTACACAGAACTACACTTGGAGTCCATCATAGTAAAGACTATTACATATTCTGTTAGTTAATACCATAACTAAGGACATTCTCGGGGGCAATGCGTTGTAGTCTACGTTATATATGTATTCATTCATTAGGCCTCCATCTTGTTTTATTAAACACTTAATGTTAACAATCATGCTTGTGAATTTGGTTGTGATTATGCATTCAAGCTGTGTCTTTCTTCACAGCAAGCTGGGGTCTGTACTCCAACGTGCCTTCTATGGGTCCAGTGGGAGGGTAAGTTCATTTAAATTAGGCCTGCTGAAAATAGACTTTGCATTATGCTAAATTATGCTGGCATAACTAAGATAATATTGGTCTACTTGGTTATAATACCGTTATAATATGCCTACTGGTAGTTAAACAGATGTTTTGATGAAATGTCTCTTTTTATTCTACTACAGGTGACCCTTTTTGAGCAGAGGAACTTCGCCGGTAGACGGCTGGACCTGAGTTCCGACTGCCAAAAACTTAGCGATAAGAGCTTCCCAGAGAGATGCAACTCCGTGCAGGTGGAGAGTGGAGCGTAAGCATGCAATGTCGTCAATGCAAGACAAGCCACTGAACATTTCGATTCATACTAGATGGACGTTTCTGGATCGTGGTCTTCTTTGACAAAATTGCTTTGACAAATGTATATAGCGCGCCCTCTAGCGACAACATGGGAGAACGGTTTAGCCTTGCTTGCAACATATATAAATACAATAACTTGTATAACATGAAAGGCATTTTGACATTGCAAACTTAAACACTGCTCTATTTGGATTTTTATAATGTTACTATGTTGCACGTTGACCCTTTGTAGATGGATAGGCTACGAACACGATAACTTCCGCGGACGCCAGTACTTGTGGGACATGTCTGAGAGGGGCGAGTACAACTGCTATGACAAGTGGTGTTCTCAGGTGGACCACATCGCCTCCGTCCGTGGAATCAAGCAGGTAAGGAAAACAACCTTATTTTAAAATATTATTTCAAAAATCTATCTGAAACCTAAACGCAAAAGTAATACTTGCCTAATAAAAAAATTTGAATAATAAAAAAAGAGTACAACAAAAGATGTACTTTAATAAAACAAAAGTTGGACTATTATTACAATGGAACAATAGTAGCCAACACATGGGCTGTCTGGAGGGCATTGCTCCATCTGTTTTCAACTGACATGCACTCTGGCCTTAGGACAACAACCCTCCCAGGGCCCAACTGTTTGAGAAAGCCGGCTTCTCTGGTAAGAAGACAGAGATCCAGGATGACATCCCCAACCTGATGACCCGTCACAGCCTGAACAGAGCCGCCTCCATCCGCGTCCTGGGTGGAGCGTAAGTCCATCTCTTTGCAACCGAGATATACAGCCATTTTCATTAGGAGGATCCATTATTCTACCAGACCCATTGGGAGGCAGATGCCTTTGAATATTAATGTGAGTGCTCATTCTTGTCTCATCTTTCCACAGTTGGGTGGTTTACCAGGAGCCCAATTACAGAGGTACCCACTACATCCTGGAGAAACGTGACTTCAACAACTCCTCCGACTGGGGTAGCCAGAACAGCACCATTGGATCCATGCGTAGAGTGCGCTTCAACTAACAGACCAAGCGAGCAGTTCCCTCTTCTGCTCCCAACTCCAGGAGTGCAAGGCACAGATGATCACCTCATACAAACCCAGTCAGCTGGACGGATAAGAAAGTAATTTTGGTAATAAACAGTGAAAGATGAGCCCTCTGACCCAGTTCATTCATGCAGACTGCTGAAAGTCATACAAGGAAATGTTTAGGCCTAGTGTGATTTGTGGATGACCAACAGCAACCATGTCACATATTACATGCACCTCAGTTAACATTTACGCACTTGTGTAATGCCCTTAAATGTGGCTCGAGTCAGGAGACAATAGTATCAGAGTTCGAATTCAGCAACATGGTTTTATTTCCAAGATACACATGAAGGAAAATGTAGTACATACTTGACATGCCAAGACCGATATTGTGAAAACATTCAATCATTTAAAAAAAAAAAGGCTCTTTTACAAGAACCCACAACATTTTGAAAATAGTTTATTAAAAGCCATTTAAATTTCTCCCCAAAGACTTTTAAAAATAAAGTGCAATTAAAAATATGTACATCTTAAAAAAAAAGCTATCTTTAATGATTGTTGATCAGGGGAGCCGCCATGCTTGTAACAACAGATGACTTGAGCTGTGGAATCAGGCTGATCTTCATTAGCTTGCTGCTAGAGTACTTGTTCTTGACAGCCTGTGAAGGCGAGGGCAATCAATTAGGGACAACATACTACACAACACACATATTGCCGTTTCACTCAATTGCCTGATCATCAACTTACCTGAAACTTGGTTTTGCCCTCATTGACAGTCACTACATTTTTGGCCATGTGCTGCATGATGGGCTTCAGGTGGCTCTCGTCGTAGGTAGCATAGTGGTGCTGTGTGGGCGACTGCAGGAGAAAAACACAAGCTTTAAAACTCTGGCATCAGACGGCTGAAGAACTAGAAACTATAACGCTACGTTGACCTTACCCATGGAAGGTCCTCCAGCAGGAGCTGAGAGAGGCACAGGGAAGCAGCAGCGATCTCGGAGGGCCGGTAGTGCACCATGTCATAATCCACCAGGGTCAGCTCCATGAGATACTTGGCAAGGGTATGCTTTTCCACATTGGACTGAAACAAAATGGCCAGTAACATGATTCCCACACCACTGTGAATGGCCAGGGGCTTTTAAAGCATATGTATTTTATAAAACACATTTAACATTTTACTGAAGTCAACTTGGTATACCAAATCCATAACAGTATACATGCAAATTCTCTATTTGCCTGATAATGACTGCTTCATCCACCATCATCCCCAACTTACATTTGCAGCCTTTGAGGCTCTCCTGAGGAAGTGTAAAGGCAGAGGACGTCCAAGGTCAAAGTTGAGGCACCTGAGAATCAGTTGTTCCATCTGCAGAATCTGGGGCTTGGTGAAGGCGTTGTCAGTGATGTACGCAAAGTCCGCTACCTCTGGACTGTACATCTCTTCATACTTTGAAGCCACCAACATGGCGGTCACACCAGCAAGCTGGAGCTTCCTGCGAGACACAGGCTGAACCTGCAGTGCAGATGAAGGTCTAAAGCATCAAGTTGACCAAGGGCAACCGAAGCAGCGACAACACAAGTCTCCACTATACCCACCTGGAGAAAACGATCCAAAATGGCAACCGTGAGATACAGAGTCTCTTGCAGCAGCTGGAACCTAGAGTGAACCTGGATCAGCCAGTCGATCAGGAGAGCCCTCATTCTTTCATTGATTTCATAGCCTTGCAAGTACTTGGGTCGCACACTTTGTTTTTGCTAAAGAAGAGAAACCAGTTTGAATAAAAACAGGCCAATTAAAGACAAAACATGAGAATACATCCACTGGAAGTGAGCGTTACCTCAAGTGCCATGAGATATGCATAGATGTCCTTCACATATTCAGCACACAACTGTGGCATGTCCCCATCCTGGTCATCAATATCTTCTACAGTCAGGAGAGCATCAGAGAAAGCCTGGCAGAGTTCCTCTTCTTTCATGGAGACGTCAGCCGACTCTTCAGGCATGGGGGCTTCTGGACCTTTAACTGGAGGCACTACTGTAACCAACTTCTGTTTGGCCTTCTGGTTCAGGGCTTGTTTTGTGGTACCTTTGGATAGTAGAGTCTTCTGCGGAGACGGAATTTCTACTCAGACTGGGCAACCTCGTTTTAATAAAATACAAAGACATATTTATTAGTGTTACCTTTGGGTTTACAGCTACACCGGGAACGTTTGTTAGCTCTCCGAGAGCCGCTCTCCTTGTGCCGCCAACGGTGGCTTTACCCATTTTTGAGTTCTCTGGGCCAGTGATGAGCTGAAAAATAAATCGCGTTTATTTAACACAATCCCAAAGTTAGCATCTGCATAACAAAAATAAGTAAACTAGCAGAGTAAAGACAACATAGCAAGACGAAGCAATTGCTAGCAGTCAGCATCTAGCTAGCATTCGCAGCATTGTTAGCATGAGTGCATGAGCTCTTATCGCTGATCTAATGTTTCGTATCAAGGCAGTATATACGTTACTTACGGCAGCACGAACTTCCATTGACGACATGGCTGAGTGTAAGATTCGTATTAAAATACTTTAAAGAAATGTACTAAAATACTTCCAACAACCACTAAAGCGTTTCTGTGTTGCACCGTATGCTGTTTGGAAAGCTGATAAACAACGCTGGATCCTGCAACCATTCAAATAACGCTCGGCCACATCTCATTGGTTACAGCTGAGGAAAATGCACGCTTCTCATTGGTTACTAGGTGTTTACATATTGGTTCAAAGGTTAGTTAAATACTGCTCAAATTCAAGTCGATTTAAATACGGAAGGTCATAGCTACCAAAGTTTGGAAAATAAACAACTTATTAATTAAAATAATAATTTATACGAATTGCCATTGCATGTTGTGAGGTCGTGGAGTTTATTTCTTTTAAATATTTTTTAGATCAATC